>JABASI010000167.1:0-51161 GCA_019776505.1 Tomocerus nigrus
TTGGATGTAGGATGATTCTCATAATATATTATTTCCTTTTCTACAGTTTTGACAATATACCTTACTAGATTTTTATGCCTGGTGTGAACCAAAACTTCAATTCAAGTCAGTAATTATCTACTGATTGATAATCATGACAGTTTATAAAATTAAAGCAATGGATTAAAATAGTTTGTTGATGAAAACGTAGATTTCAGTGCCAAGGTTAAATATAAAGTTAAATAGTTAGCAGTTGTGGGAAAACAGTATAATTTTTGAAGTTTTATTATGTGTCCATTATTTTTGTTACTGAAATGAGTGTGTGAGATATACGCGTAGTATTTAAAGTGCATGGAATAGAAAAATTACGTACTTCCGATGATTATTTGACGTCTCTGGTTGACGCAAGGATTTAATTATCCAAAAGGAAGCCTAGAATTATTTATAGTGATATTGGTTATGTAAGATGCACCTGCAATTTAGTGTCTTGCTGTTGTAGGAGGGTGAAGTAGAAAGAAAGAGAGAGAGAGAGAGCTTATGAAAAATCCTTTGTGCAGCCAATTAGATAATAAATAAAAAAGTGAAAGAAGAAAGAGGCTTAGCATGTCTGTCTATTAATATTATTCAGTATAATGTTCGTGTATAGTAACGTTAACGTTACGTCAAAGGATTTGAAGGCAAACAGGATTGCTTTGATATAGGTATTGAACCTGCTTTAGTTATTGTTAAGTAGAAAAGGGAGCTGTTCTGAGAAGAAATCTCTGGCAAAGCTATCCACCTACGTAGAAAGATATAATAATAATAAGTAAGTGGCTAAGGAAATAAAAGTGGTGTCTGCTGCTACGTTCCCAGCTCCTATTCATAATAATATTAGAGTTGCTCTTGCTCATGCTAGTAAATAGGTAAGACGATAAATTATATTTCCAGAAAGGTTTTGTCCAAGCCAAGCCTAACATTAGCTCTTTGTTGTTGCTACTATAATTCGTGTGATGCCTTTAAAGTTGTTTGTAGGGTCTGGAGTGTTGTTTAGAATTGAAAGGCTATATTATAGCTACTGGCTTCCTTGGCTAGTTAGCTATTTAATGAGGAGCTAGGGAGGGAGACTAGGGATAACATCAGTCAGATCAGCTTTGAAAATGAGCTGAAGTGAAGTGATGAGGAGAGAGAGAGAGAGAGAGGCTGCACAGTCAACTTAGCTCAACATCAGATGAGACTGTCAAAGTCCAACAACTTATCATATTCTCCTCTCTCTCTCTCTCTTTACAAAAGACATGGACCACGAATCTTCTTCACTATTATGATTTACTGACTCAAGTTACCCTACCTCTCTTTCCTTTTGCATGATGCATCTAAATGAAATGAGATGAGTTTTATATATTCAGTCTACTACTAATACTCGCCTCCTCCTCCTCCTCACAGTTTAGTTATCAGCCTTTATTTAATATTAACGTAATATAGACACTTGTGTGTAGTAAGGTAGCTTCTTTTCACTATATAATGGGATAAAGCCCGCTTTAACTAACTATGAGAATCACTAGCATTAGTTTCCTCACTAAACTCATTTGATATAAATCAGTGTAAATATAATAAAAGTAGCTCAGATAAATAATACTCTGCATAGTCTTCCTACTTACTTACTACCACTCCATCCATCCTCCTAGGCTTATGCTCAATTGGTGTATGTAAAAGACACTTTTACTAACTAATAAGCTTCTTACACATTACACAAGATATAATATTATTTCATATAGAGCATAAAAACAATAGAAACTTATTATTACCTCTAAGCTAGGATGTACTGATACTCGTAGCTGCTTATTACTTTACTTCAGATGATTTTCTGGAGGGGGAACTTCAATTTCCAGGGATTTTTAATGATGCCCTATTAAGTTACGCTCATAGAGGTAAAAGAAGGAGAACCTTTCTAACTTTATGGTTACGCTATTAGTTTTTATTCTAGGTATGCTACTTTTTGCAGACTGGAAATCGACTGGAGTTTTCCGATAACCTTTCAGTGAATCTTCACATTGTAATCTGATCGGATAATTGCTTCTAAAAAGGCACTGATCTATTATTCTACTATAAGTAGAATTTTCATGTAGTTGAAAAACAGACAAATGTTGTAGATCACAAAACCGATTTTGATAGCGAAATAACTAAGCTGATTATAAGTTACATAGCAAATTACCTAATGATGTCCTTGACTATCTAAATATTATACTATCTGCATTATACTCGTATTGTATAAATACAATTAGGATATTAAATATTGATAAGTGACTTAGGAAAGTTGATTATCTCTGTAATTTCTCAATTCAATAGGTAGGTTGTTGGCTTAATTTTTGAGAATTCTTATTTATGGACTATATACATGAGTATTCTATTAAATCAATGTGAACAATCTTTCTGGGTTAGAGAAACATTTCAACCTCTCGATTGTAGTTCATTTTAAGCCTACTTTGTTTAGTGCTCAGCTAAGTAATTAACTACCTACGAAAAATAGCTGTTTTTGGTAATAGAAACTATATATAGATATGTAGTATTAATAATTAATTGTGTCGTTTTCTAGACGTCTGTAGTCGACAGGAATGCTAAAATTCTTCATAACCCTCATAGAAGATATTGAAGAGCAATATTATTACACTGTACGCGTAGGCCAAGAGATTTTAGCATATAAGTTTTTAGATAGTTTCATTAGAATGATATTGCAGATACTAAATAAATCATAAATCAATATTGTGTTTACAATGTGGAAGTGGTTCCTGACGCTTACTTCAGTTCTAATTCCTTGTACTTTTAGAGAGCTCATATTTTGATTTGGGAGTATAGTTTTGGCTTTCAGCAAATATTACATTATGTTTCTGTTAAGTAGTCCCATCGTGTCTACGTCTGTGGAAAAAGAGTTTCGTTGTACTAAACTGAAATTTGATGATAAAAGCTAAAGACTCCCTTAGAGACTGACTTGGTTTACATTTGCCCTGGACTACTTATGACTGGAAGACTCTTTTAATATGATTTCCAGTCTCGAGGAAAATGAGTGAAGGTTGGATACAGTGAAAATGATGGAATTTCCTGGATAGATGATATTAACATGATATACTTTAGGAAGACTTTTGAAAGAGTTGAAGAATGAGAGTCTCTTTACATTAGTTAGTGCTATTACTTATTATTATTATTATATACGAGCCATTCTGTCTAATAAGATTTCCCGAGTTAAATAGTCTGACTGAAATTGGTGTTCCGTATTCCTCCTATTGTGTTCTGTTGCAGAAACCCAGGAAAACTCACTGAGTAAAGTGTAGGGAAATTGTTATATAAGGAGTGAAATGGACTCTTCCTGGGAAATGAGATTTAAAATTTATAGTTTATTTTCCTAAGTTTCTAGGATAGGAGTTGAGTTAGTTTATTTCTGAGCTTCTTAATACTTTGCCTTTTGTTGCCCAGTTTCTATTTCGGCAAGGCTCTATACAGATTAACAAAGTTGCGTCATTATAATTTTCTAAATTAGTATTATAAGAGGTAGAGTATAAACCTATGTGGAAGACTACCTTAGCTTCCGATTAGTTAGCTATGCTATATCTACTAGCTACACTTACTTCTGACCAGAGTTTCATCATTCTTTAACATCCTCCGTTCAATTTCGTTAGTTTTGAAGAGTTCATATATGAGTAATACCTTTCTAGTTCACTATGACTCAGGCTGAGAAGGAATTGAGAAGATTGACTTGGCATGCAAGGGAAGAAGAGCCAATTAGATTTAGCCAGATCATGATGTGTCAGTTTCTCACTATTACCACATATCGTGAGTAATTCATTTTTGGCTACATACATACATGTAGCTAGCTACCCTATATATACGTAAGCATATTAACTGAAGAATTAGATTTGTTCCCTGTCCAATTTATCATAAGTTGGTTAAGGGATTTGGGCAATGAATTCCTAAATCCTATTGCGCATCCATATGAATGCAATATTTGAGTTGAAACTTTCACAGGTTGATATGTTGGACTGAAAAGCAAACAAAAACTGTTAGACTGCGTTCGAGAGTTCTATTAGAGGGAAGAAGAGGGGTAATTGTTTCCTATAATTTACAGATCCCAGGATGTTCACAACATCCATTTACTTTGCGCCCTAATGAAAATCTTGATGAGTCCCAGATTGCTACTTGATCCAGTTTCAATTCCAACTAACGGCTTCCCCATCCATATCTACGCTTATTACTCATTTGCAAATTCCCAATTGAAATGACAAACTATGTCATGGTTATATAGGTATATCCTCCTCGATTCATATTCATCCTACTTACTACTATCACTTCCGCTGACTTTCAACAAGGACTCACTATTTATAATCAGAAAAATCCCATTTGCTCAATACAATCATTCATTCCTCACTTTACCATCAAGCTAAATCATATTGCATAGATAAGCCACAAACAGTTGACTAATTTCACCATAAACCACCAAACTTGCATGCAAAAGTAAAATAAATTCAATTGCTTAAGGATTATGGTCAGCTATACGTAATACATTAAATACGTTTCACAATTTACCCTAAATGCTGACACACGAAAGGAAAGTAACCAATAATTATTAGTAAGTAGGAAATGGAATGGAATCATATAACAAAATTTACAGTTAATGTAGATTCTATCTACTTATTTACCTAATTAATTAACTTCGCAGTAAACAAGTTGAATTTTTAATTTTGAAAAAAAGAACCTATTGCGTACTGAACTTGCACTCTCAATATCCCTTTGCCTAATTTCACAACTTTGTAGTAATCTCAACTGAAACGAAGCGAGTTTAAAGATGCGTCCATGTATATCGGCATTTGTGTATTCAGTTGTAGTTGTCTTGGATCAATTCCTGTACGCATTGGTTTATATTTGAAAAACAATAGCTGATGTTAAATGTAGCTTAGAAAATGTAGGTATTAAATTATGCGATACAGATACAAACAGATCCAATGCACTACAGGTACAACCACAGCGTAAAACGTCGAATTCTAGCTTCCAAGTTGTGAGTTGGTTCTAACAGAATTTTAAATAAATATAAGTCTATTAAATGTTATTATCTGCTGTTTTAAGACAAGTACCTGCCATAATGGAATTATTAAAGCCTCAAAAGACAGGATTTGGTAGATAGACAACATCTTGCCTTGTATCGTACTATGTTATCAATTTAAAAGTTGGGAGTGTCTTATGGATTATGGATTGTATGTACATTTGGCAGTTATTTACTCATATTGGGCTAATAAGCAGCATTAACACGGAAGATAACCTAATAACCTATGAGAAGAGATAAGGAAGGCGCACAGTACTTCTTAGACATCTTCTGTTTAGCTGTCGCCTTAAACGTTTTCATTTTATAAGTAGTGTAGATATAGATATAAGGGAATTACTAACAGCAGACATACCACGAGTCTTGTAATGACCACGCCACATTGTAGAAGGCAAATGAGATCTATCCACCTTACACTAACAGAATCACATCCACATCTACCTAATTGTCAGTAATTATAACGATAGAAAATTTAAAATTATAGCTTATGTTTCCTTATCTCGTCTATGTGTTTTGTATATTATGTTGTAGCTTAGTGTTCTGAGCTGGTAGCTATACACACATTAACTATGCTTAGCTACTTAAGCATAGTTAATTTGTATCTTAATAGTGTTTTGTATAATATGAATTATGTATAGATGTGTCTGTCAGTTCTGCTTCACAATAAATCAATAGCGTAACGAATTGAATCGAAGGTTAAATAGTAGTATCAGTAGTATCGACTTATAATATTAGATTAGAATATAATTAGCCATGCATTAAGTATATAGGTAAGAGCCGACTGTCTCGTTCCGTTTCGTGCATTTCTGCTTAATCTTGTCAGTTGGTTGTTAGTGGTGCTGAGCAAGTATAATATTATAGTCGACCATAAGTCTATGTCCAAATGCAAACTACAAATGTACTTCCATAACTGAAATCCATATCATGTAGTTAATAATTATTGTGCTATGTAGTCTACCTTGTAATTTCTGTTTAATGTAAGTATTTATCTAGTAAGAGCAGAAGGAGGACTAGTACACAGCTACGTACTTACGTCTAGCATTTCCGAAGAAATAAATATCCACATTTCACTGTGATATTCTGCGATATAATACAATTACGTCGACTTCTCCTTATCTACAGAGCAACATGGCAAACACGGTACATTAGCATCCCCTTCCCACATATAGCGTGTGCTATTCCGCCTAGATCTGAAATTATACTTGTACTTTGCTATGTAATTCAGTTTAATCTAGTTTTATGACGTGAGAGGTGGGTAGTAGCTTAGCATTAGTATCCACACGTACAGTTACCAGACTATGAACCACTAATGTGCTAATGCATGCATAGAAACTGCTTGATGAACACCAAATAAATTCTAAAAGCAATATGTTACCATTATTATGTAACTAATAATATACACTACTCTTCTTATTCGACTTGGTATATCGTAGAGATATTGTTGACAAAAAGTTATGCTCATTACCTATTAAGCCTGCTATAACTATACGTATATTCTATATAGTTTATTTTATTATTATAGATAATGTCATTAACAGTTATCTATGTGCTGGAGCTATATAGCTTGACTTTGACTTGGCTCCAGCTCCCAGTTTCGTAGGAAATCTGCTATTTAATGTTCTCTCGCCGTTCCAATTCCATAACAGGAAACTAAAATAGAGAATTGAGCTACATTCCTCATTTTCGGCTTTAATTGCAATTGCCTTGCGGTCTCCTCTCTCTTCATTGATATTATCTCCTGCTATGTCCTACCGAAGAACATGTCTCTCTACTACAAGATATTATCAAGGACTACTACTGGAACATGATGAGATTCTGTAGGAATTACACAAAAACTACTCGAAAAGCAAGATATACCTCTCTCTCTATATAATAATATATTACTATCTAGTTAAAATTAATACATGTACTAGTATCTCTAGGAAATTATTATCTATAAACGGAAACAGAAAGTTAATGTAAGTGTAGCAAGTCCAGTAGGCACAGTGTGTAGTACCTGCTTCTACCTGTCTTGTCTCACTACCTACCAATGTAGAATTTGGAACTAGAAGTCCGAAACGAACTTAATTAGCTTCTATATATAGAATATAAATGCTATATTATAATTATAAGGATTATCTCTTGTATAATCATAGAGACTGAGTTTTGGAGAATTAAGTTTTGCTCATAGAATCTCCGTAAGGTAGAACAAAAGTTTCATCATTCACTACTATAATATTAGGAAAAATGTGCCAAATACTGTCGGTACCTATACATTAGATACAACATGAAGTCTGTGCTAGTACCTGGAACTTTTATCGTCTGTTCATAAGAGATAATGCATGAGGTGGATATTCCCTTTTTCATAGAAAGTGTGTTTAGCCTACTATCTGTATTACAGATATGACATGCACTAGAGACAGAGAGTCATAGTCATGCGTTGGATGAAGATTGCTATACATTTTTCTGGAAAAGCTCTGCTCTATCTATGATCATCATTATCATTATATGCTCGGCTAAGTTTGGCAGTTTGATGCGTTGTTTGTGCCTTGGTTAAAATTAAGACTTGCTTTTATCCATTGTTATACGTTAGGTACATGTTATATTCAGGGCATTATGCGCATATCATGGAGTTGATTTACCTATAGGAACGTTTAACCATTCTGACAGAGCATGAATTAATGACGAACTTCCTTCATTTCATTTCTGATGCTTTAACATTCATCATCCTATAGAATTTTCTTATCATTAAAAGCACAATTGCATTTATAATCTACAAAGCTGTGATGTTGAAAAACATCCTGGTGTTTACTTGTCTGCTCAGTTGCATTCCGCAACTTTTTTTCCGTCTCTTTCGGATCGGAAGTTTTGTATTTTGTTGTTTTGACTGTAAAAAATCTTCACAATTACCCATCACATTGTTATTTATTATTGCCTACCGGCAGAATGTCGTGTGTGAATTCGAGATTGAACTGGACTAGAGTAAAAGACAGGTCGCTCGCTATACGGATGTAATACTTTAAAAGCTAGGTCGCTTTTAGGTACTTTTGCTGTTGTTTCTACAATTATCATTATCCTATCGTGGTTAGACTGAACTGAGTGACTGTTCATAGTTCATACATTTTCTCCTCTATACTTATTTCACATCTATTCATTTACGTGAACCAAAACTGCGTTTTCCCATTTCTGAGAGAAATTATGAGCTCAGAGTGTTTCAAGTGATGAATGACGAGAGCGCCGAGCGAGAGGAAAGAGTGTGCAGTACTTTAAATTATTGAGGAATTGTTTAGGTCAGTTCCAGGTCATTGGCTGCCGTCAAAGGCGGATTTGCGGAACTCAGAAATGTAAGATAAGAAAATGCTAACGATATGATGAGCAATAACGATGAGAATAATATGAAGTTTATCTCCTTTTCTTCCACTGCAAACCATTGCATTTATTATTGTAAATGGATGGAATTGTCCTTAGTGTCTACACAGAGTTTATACATTATAATTATGCATTTTTCACAGAGTTCAGGGGAAGAAAGAGGTTCTTGTCTCAAGAGCTATCTATTATACTTACCTCCTGCACTATTAGTATATCAACAGTCTGTACAAAGGAATAAAAGTATATCTGTGTCTCTAAGCTCAGACTATAAGTGATGCTTACGATGTAAAGTTGTTTTTTCTGTTGTTTTGTAAGTAATTGCTCTGAAAATTCAATGGGAGAAATAATGTATCATTTCTCAAAGACTTGTTTTATATTCCTAAACCGTTTCATCTATTGTATTCCGCATAGAAAAGTAAACTATGCCCATAGTTTCAAGACTAAAGTCTAACTGTGTGCTTAAAAATTTACTTTTGTAATTGTACATAAGTAGAGGTAGGGAATGAATCGGATTCAGCAAGTATATAACGAACTAGATATAGTTAGTTAGTTAATAAGTTATTTAGCTCCTAAGGATTGTATTTTAGAATTATTATCACACAGCATAGTTTTCCGAGCAAATTCTCTCGTAAATGAGTAACAGCCTGTTTACCTTTTGTCTTCTGTCGACAATATATCTTGTTGTCAGCACTAGTGTACTAAATTCAACTGTTGACTAGTTTATGTTGCGAATGATTTGAACTGTATTCTGTGCAGCATCATGTAACACATTCATAATATAGATTCTTACAGTATATAAGTAGTTAATTATAATTATAATATTCAGGTTGAATGTTGCTATAAATGCAGAATGTGTTGCACAGACGGCTATGATGTGAAAGAAATGTTATTGTTCATTGTTCTTGTAGCATGTAGGTAGGAAGTATGTAAGGAACAATTTGTAAATAGATGTGCAAAATTAGCTGAAATTCTTTTGAGCTCCAAATCCAATTTAGACTAATTAGTACATCATTACTTAGCTCCATCCAACATCAACACGCGGCTACGGTCGTGCTGAAACTTTTGCACTATAATGCAGCTGCCCAATTTCCAAATGCATTAAATTACATCCATTTCTATGTGTGTCTGTCTGTAGAGAGATGGAGAAGAGAGCCTTTCTTTTCAATCCACATTTTCTCTTCAACTCTCTGTGCAAGATGGAAATAATTATCTGTACAATAGTGTACACGTATACACATCTGTGATAAAGTAGAGTGTGATGGGCTGCATACTGAATTACGAGTTGTTGCTTAAGACTGATTAATTCTTGTGAGCATGCCATTTCGCAGTTAAGACAAGAAATCGTGAACTTCTTAAAGACTTCATGATCCCCTCATAAAAATCTTTTTAGGGTCATTTCACATTTTAAGTGATCTTAATTGGACCAATTGTATTGCTACCGAATGGCCATTGTTCCTCCATTTTCACCGTTCTATAGATAGAGTTATGGCGTGCAGCATTTATTACTGCACGATATCATATTATGGTCATGACATGACACGTATGGCTATAAATGGCTCTAAATATATATTATTCCTAATAGCTATCCTCTTTTTAAATCCTATATTTAGTATTACTACTACTTTTATAGGTATAACTTGCTAGAATATTAATAAATACTAAATACGCAATATAAATAATAAAAGCTATGCATGGGCATGTTAGATCCTTTCATTTAGCTCATCTTTTACACAGATCACAACACGTCGAGAAGATAGTAGCCATAAAGCAAAAGCTTCCAGCCATCTATCTACTAATGCTCCAAAATTAAGACAAGACCAGTCTATAGAATTAATAATTGTCCATTGTTCTTCGGAACGTGAAGACATTATTTTATCGCGAATTACTTATCTACTGTTTAGAATTGAGATGCCATGCCATGCCATGCCAGAGAGCAAATGCAATTCTAATACATACAACTATTATTCATTTGTCGAATTACATTACAATAGTACAGAATACCATAGTAAAGATCTCACACGCTCATCTTAATGTTGTACTAAGGATTTGGATCGCATCACACAATTCATCTGGAATTGTTTAAATGTACCTTATGATATTTAGATGCGATACACACAACAAGTTTACTACAAGATTAGCTACCTACGTGTAATTGGAATCTGATACAGAGTTGAACCATGTTCTGTCACACCTATAATATTTGTGAATAGGACTTGAGCACGTTATAGCATGGATTTGAGAGGAACTCCCTCTTTTTAATCTATATCTATATTTGGTAGTGTCTCAAATTATATTATCAATTCACGTTTAAATGCATATCGTAAAAAAACTCTTTGTTAATACTGAATAGCGCAATAGCATCGTAAACATGTTGAGAAAATAAAATTCTGCATTTGTTCTTAGTTACAATAAAAAGAGAGAAACAAAATGTGCTCTTTTAGAGACAGTTTGCTAAGCATCAAACAAACAGTTGAAACTCGAAGCTGATAAGAACAAGGAAATGGATTAGGTAATATGAATAGTTGCAAATAATAATAACTGTATACACAAACAAACACACACACACGTCTAAATATAGGTAGAGTATAAGATTTAATTTGGTTTACTTTAGTTTGTCAAGTGATAGTATGTTCATATTTCACACAGTGTGATCTATTGCATATTCAGATGGAGAGGACGTAGAACATCCGCGGAATTTTCATTCCAACAACCGCAATGAGCAAAAGTCTGGTATTGTTAGACTCATGTAAGTAGAAACAATGCAAATGTTACTTTAAGGGACATATCCAGAATATATTAGTCTCTGTCGCATCCCCATCCCCATTTCAAATCCTGTTCCAACTTTAGCTCTCTTGATAAATTGCTACATTTGCTTTATATAAATAGCTCCTTGTCTTCTACTCATTCTCATCTACTTCTTATCACTGTATATACTGCCCTTATACATATAATATATGTATGTGTATATGCTATTACATCACACTATAATAAAACATCCGGATGTTTCTAACTCTAAAGACATGCATAGAACATTATTCTGGAAGAGTAGTAAGGGCAATGTTACGATTACACTAGGACAAACTCGCATGCAAACAAATGTACATTATTAGCAAGGACTACTACAAAGGATTCATTATCAAAAGCAGCTAGCGCTCTCTAAAATTAATTGCATTTGCGGCTTCTGTTCCTCAGAATCTAGTGCGACAATTATAATAGCGAATTTCCCCGTATAGCTACCCTTTCGTTGTGGTAGGTAACGTACATATCATTAGTAGGTATAGGTACTTATGTGGAATTATCAAGCATGGAGAGCATTAGAATGTTGGCAAACTGGAACAACATTCCTTATTTCACCGCAGACATTACCTATTCACTTCTACTAAGACGCTGCTCGTGGGGAATGTACTATCTACGTATATAATGATATCGTCATATGTAAAAGGATGAGTCTATGTATATGACATAACTTTGGTTGAAATTGATTTCCTCCAACAAGAATAGTCATCACTATCACTTATTCTCAACTTTTCCTTACTCCCTTTTTATTCTGGAATCTTCTCGACTTGCTATGAAGCGTAAACGAGAATTGTCAGAACGTTATTTACATATGGGAAGCCAGTAGGGAAATGATTATGTTATCTTCTGATGCATTTGCCATAATATGCTTTGCTGAGGGCATACAATGTGTTCCAGACAACAAATAAATGGATTGTGGACGTGCAAATAGTATAGACACAAGGCTAAGGTGATCATTGCTCATATACATGATTACGTGGACTACATTAGCTGATGTCTGCTATTTTCCATTATGTATCATATTTAATGCTATAGCATGTAATGATATATTTATTTGGAGAAAACCTATGGATTTATGCTCGCTAAGCACTTCTTTAGAATTTAGTTGCAATGTGCAAAATTCTGTTTAAATACTTTGCACGTTACAGATGGACTTTGAAAAGAGTTCACTTGAATTGATTATCATATTGGTACACATCACGCCTAGACTGATAGATACTGTAAGTCGGTGAATGTGTGATAATACCTAAACTCTGCACGTTTTCTGTATTAGTAGTTCTGTATTACACATAGATCCAGTAATTTTCCATAACTAGTCATAGGCATGGATAGTAATGCACGTACTTATGACTTCGTGCAGTTTTTGCATATTGGGAATGTGTGACTCATGTGGACGTGTCACTAGTATCTGTTACTGATACGTACACTAGCTACCTGTGACAAGTTATTTCAAGATAACCAAGTAAATTATGGCACAAAGTGTTATATAACGTTTGTTAGTTCATAGAAGAGCCTGACTTTAGTTAGCAATTTAATTAGCTAACACACTAATGCCAATGGCGATTATTAACTCATTAACAATTTTATTTGGATACCTATATCGAGTTGGCTATTGTCGTCATCACAGATAATGCTATCTCTTCCCTCTTATATATTTCTATCTAGATTATGTATAACATGTTATTGCTACTTTTGATGATAGTAATTTGGCTAAATAAGGAAATATGTACACGTATTATGTTCTCTCAATTTAATTACGAACATATAAACTTGTCTTTTCTCAGAATCAAACATCAGATTGTTTTATTGAACCCAATAGAATGCATTGCGTATTAGGATTTATAATAATATAATGCTACTATATGGCAGAAGTTAGAAGGAATACTATTTTTCAAGAATGACTACTCTGTGTTACAGAGTTGCATCAGATTATAAATTTCGAGCTTGAATGCGTCCGCCGACTACGTAGTAATAATACAGCTCTGTATTACTAAGGAGTATGTCTGGACCAGTCTTTTTTGCACAATGGAAATAAACTGGCCATTATTTTTCTCTTTATGGAGAAAACCGGTTTTTCATACAAATCAACATTTAATGTCCTACAAACTCAAATCTATAAATAAGAATGCAGTGAGTAGATCACGGAATCTTTGTAATACACAACATTTATGTATTGTCTACGCTTATATGAACTGTGTATCATGTGCAAATACATGACCGGGGCATGCTACATAGTTGGGTGATGGTTGGGTGTAAGAAAAACTTAAGTCCGGTTGAATTACATAATGTTCTTTGGTTAAGACAGTTGCTATTATCATTATCATACCTTGCAAGATAAATGCATAATTGCATTCATAATCAAGGAAACATGCTTAGATTCTACTAGAGGATGTAAATTCTCTTTGATTATTTTTATTTGAACAATGTACTAGGCAAATATAATATGTGCAGTATTAATCTGAATCTGCTTACAATTTATGCTTTAAAATAAACTTTTACAATATAAGGAGTACATAGGTACACTATCTTCAAGTAGTTTCTTCTTTTCTATGGTCAACGTGGGATTGTCTGCAAAACTTTTATTTCTTTACTCTTCTCACATAAAACGGTCGGTAGACGGTAGTGTGTCTCTAGTTGTGTAGATTTTCTCTTCATTAAAAAATGCTATTCTTTCTTGTTCTACAAGGAGAATAGCGCGTTAGTTACGAGTGCTACATTGCATAATTTAAAATATAATGATGTAGAATTGTATGGTGGAGCATGTACCATTTGTGCAAGTTTTTGTTATAAATATGAAGCTAGGTACATACTTTTATACAGCTACTATGAAATAGATTGTGTATAGTGGGAGGATACGTAGATAAAGTATAGAATTCATAATGCAAGAAGAGAAGAAGTAAGGTAAAAATCTAGTCTTGTTCACATTATCATACTTATCCTAACATTATAACCAGTCTGTATATAATAGAAATAGTGAGTGGAGGAGTCTTGGTTAGCTGGACATAATGGAACAGATGTGACGATGGTTTTTGTGTGCGTAGTAATACTGAACCAGAATCTTTATCCAGCGAGCCAGTTTCATTATTTCAGGGTCAGTGGAAGAAGGTAGCATGGAAATAGATTAAATTGGATTCTAATAAATGTGAGTGGAACAACAAAGGAATATATTGAGAGAATCTCTATCAAATATACATTTATTTTATAGATAATACATACACTTGACGATGTCTGATATCACGTTACATAGGAATAAGAGCGAGAGAGAGAGAGAGAGAGTAGATCGTGTGGTGCATAGTGGCTCCAAGATGTTCTTCAAGTTTTTCTCTCTCTCTCTGCACTTTATTATAGTTTAATGTTAATCCAAGTACGTGACTTGAAGCTCGTTATTTAATATTTTTTTCTTGATTTTACATACATTATCTCCTGCCTCTTCTTTCTTCTTATTGCACAACAACAATATAGTAGAAAAGGGCGATTTTTTGTTGCCCCATATAGCCTATATAATATTCCAATGGTAATAGTTAACATTAGTTAGCAAGCAAGCAAAGCAGTACATAGGTTGGAGGTTGAAGTGTTCAATTTTCGGCTTGCAGGTGGATTCTATGGAGAACTGAATGTGTAATCAGTCCCTTTTACCCTCCTTGTTAAATATTACGTTTTTCTTCGTGCTGATGTAGCTAAGGCACTAGAGGAGGTCGCCACTACAATATCTTTCTTGTCTATTTGGATTTTATAGGGATGCCTTGCCTACTAAACATTTTCCTTTGTGTAGCTAAAGTTGGAGAATGACTCAGAAACTCAGAATACTACATGTAGGTAATAAACCCTGTAACAATGTATATAAATATAGTGTGGCTACGTATTAGTATCCATTGTGTATGTATGTGCTTTGTTAGGATTAGTCAAGTTTACAAGACTGACAATATCTCAACTATTATCTTACTATGTATAAAAGTATAGCAAGAGAGTCTTAGTATATTCTTATTTCCAGTTTATTTTCCAAGGGTCTGGACAGCTCTATGTTCTTGCTGGAGGATTATAAAGCATGTACATGTATGTATGTACATTTGAGTATAATGATATGACTTGGAGCTAAATTACATGGGTTGTCAATTGTAAAGCGAAGCTTAGGCAAGGCATCTTAAGTTATGTTACGTCCTTAGGTTCACCTTTCTTCAAATGAGTTGTAGTGGAGTCGTGAGCAAAAAATACATTAAATGTTGACGACCAAAAAAACGAGCTTTGCTTTACTATTCCTTATAGTCTGATAGCTTATACTATAGTAGCACTTGACTTGCCTTTACTATTATGTACACTCGTATTATTCTGACTTTTATATATTAGATTTTATATTGCCTCTCTGCGTGCACACATTAGCAATAGTAAATGCACTATTCCATTATTTAAGTATCTTTCAGTGTGTATTTATGATTGGTTATATTATAATAGTTATTCGTATACGTATACCTTGCCTGGACTGACTGACTGACTTTTTTTTTAAATCCTCTAATCTCTTCTCTTCTCTCCATCTCTCTGTAATTCTGTGATGTGTATGTCAAGTTGTCAGGGCTTGCCCCTGGGCACCTAAAAAATCTTTGATATTGCATTGCACTAGTATACTAGTAGAGTCCACTCTATCTTATCATATGAATCTGTTATACCTGAGTTCAGTCAAGACAGCTATATAGATGCACGGAGATGCGCATTTATCTGTTTTCACAGCATCCTTTAATTTTAAGTTTATACCAAGGGTGATTGCAACTTAAATCTGTCTATATTATAGTGCCTTATAACTGTTGTGTGTTATTGTGTAGATGATAGAGAAAATGATGTACGACTCCATGTAGGTTTTTTAGATGAAACTCACAATCTGCTCCACACGATCCATCACGAACACTATTCACCTCTCTGTACAATACATCCTAATGCTAAATCTGCGTGTGATGCTAATATCTTCCTTCTACACACATATCATCATCCATCCTCGAATATAGCATCTTCTTCCCATCATTCATTGCACGATGCAAGTTGCATCTTCTTCGCTGCAGCACAAGAGAATCCCTTAAAAATCAAATATCCAACTAAATATAATACCTACTCGTTTTCCTCTGTGATTATCTTGTGAAAATTAATTACAATTTTTATTTTTGACTAAAAGACTTCATTTTCCATAGCGCACACAGTGAATCAAGGAGAAGAGTGACTATTGTGGTAATAAACCCAAATTATAAAGGATGTTGTGACATTTTGATAAAAATATGATAATGTATGTATGGAGTGAAGAAGATGTTTTAATGCACACTTCTTCACAATAAAATTGAATTATTTATCACATCATGAATTCTTATTTTGATGCTTTGATGAAACTTTAATTGAAAATGTTGAACCTTGCCTGCACCTTGCATTGTCGTATTGTTGTGTGTATCTCGGGAAGATATATCCTCAGATGATGAATAAGAATGTGCTGGAATGAAAAATAAGAGTTTTGTAAGCATTGTATTGTGTGTCTGTTCTGTAAATTTTCTTTTGGATTGAAAAAGTGCGGAGCGAATGTAAGTAAGTATTAGGTAGCATGTTGTAGATTTATATTTAAGGATCCGTAGATTATACGGAGATTTTGTGCTGGCTTATAGTGAGATAAGCTTATTGTTGCTCTCGTATTTTATATGTTGACTTGATATTCTGCTAACAATAAAAGTATCCATCGTATATAGTGATGTGATGTGAGATGCAATGTGGATGTGAAGGATGGCCGCCCTAAAAGCCCCATCCCCAGCTTTGCACAATTTATGTTGTAGACATGTATCTTGAGATGTATTCTTGTCCTGCCTGCATGTCTATAATGATATTGCATTAAAGCTCATAGTAGTAGATAGAGCTAGCTACCTATCTATCCGAAATCTGTCTGTGTATAATGTGCATATGACTTTTGTAGCCCCTCTGGCTCCGTCAGTCATGATATATTCCTTTTCTTCCAGCAAAACTATAAGAATCCTTAAAAGTGTTAGATCCATATAACTCTCTCTCTCTCTCTATGACTCTTACTACAAATAATATCAATCTCTTTAGATTTTATAGACTAGAAAAGTAGTTTATAGCTAATGCACAAGTAGAGAACTTGTTGTGGTATAATATCTTCATAGATTCAGGTGCTCCTTCATACTAATGTACAAGTACAATATTTCTGTATAGGAAAACTTAGTTTTGTATTATTTATACAAGTGCACTAACATATTGTAGCAAAGTTGATGGAAGAAAGCCAAACCATGTTTTATTATGTATTTATTAACATTTCCTTTCAGAGTTGAAGTTTTTTTTTCAAAGGTAGCCCAACAGTTGTAGACATTAGGAATTTTGAAATGTTTTTGACTTTCGATTGTACATTGTTAAAAATGCATGACTTTCTTTTGTATGTATCCGAGCGAGGAAGGACACATTTATTATTGAGCGTCATTTTTTTCCATTCCTGCCTGGCCCAAATGAACGAATACAGTAAAGCCAAGTTCCATTGCATGTAACCACAAGGAATCGATTTCTAATGATTACTTGCAGAAATTGCCGTACATTCCACCAACAGTTCCAGTCAACATTATCCGAAATTCATATAAATGCTTCTGTCTTTAATGACGAATGGGAAAGTATAGAGGTGAACTGTTGTAGATTTCAATGGCATGGCCATTGTAATAACTGCCTTGTCTCTTGTTTTCTATTTGTAACCACTACCTTAATATTTTAGTGCTACAAGTCGTAAAGGACATTAAAGGGCATTAGATAGCACGTTTTATTTTGTATTGCTAAAAGCTGTATTATCCTTGTGTAAAGTTCTTTATATTGTTGTACGTAGCAGACTTCACGTGGGCCTATAATTTGTTCCATTATTCTCCAATCTATTAAAGTCTATTGAGAAAATTGACTGAAAATCAAAATCTAAGCGATTTACTGTAGCTTGACGCACTATGATGAGTAGTAGGTGCAAATCCATTTCGATTTACATTTTAATATCCACATTAGAATTTTCTATCTATGAGAAGAGGAGAGACATGAATGAGAATTTTAGAAGATACGTAGGTACTTTTCTCGTACGTACGTCGAAATTCTGACAAGTCTTCTAAACAAAGTCTTGTATGATAAACTGAAATAGATATGAAAAGAAAAGGTTGAGAGCATTATGCACAGGAAGGAAAATGACGTTTCAGAGAGTGAGCTTTAAGGCTTTTACTCGATTTTAGCATAAACTAAAGCTTAAACAAAATTGAAGTTATCTGTGGAAGGCTGTCTTCTCTCGAATTGCCTTGCCTCAGTACATTTGCTCGACTTTTACAATGCAATGCAGGCAACTTTGCTTTGTGTCTTGCTATATTTGAAAGCTTTCCATGATCAGTCTCTCTCTCTGAGCCTTTCCTCTCCTTCTTCTAGTCATTTGCTAGAACGAAATTGTTCTCGACGGCTCGCTCCGCACAAGTAGCAGACTGTCAGTAAGCAAATGCAAGAACCAGAAAAGAATATGATACATAAATGAATAAATTACTGACAAAGAGAAGAAGAGTACGTGCTGACTTGCCATACTTGTAGATTTTAGATTGAATCCATACACATTACGTATCTCTACAACATCTACCTAACCTAACCATAAGTGAGAACTATAAAACTATATATCTAACAACTATACTATTTTTCATTATACTCTACACATTGTCTGTATAGTTTCAGCTAGCTTGTTATTTAGCATAGAATTCTAGTAGGATCCTCCTCCTCCCCAAGTGAACCGAGCTCAATTGCTGTACTTTGAACATTTTCAAACCTTGGAAAAAAATATGCATGTATATAGCCATTCAAAACGTTGTTGTTGATCTGATCAAAGTTCCTAGCTCCTTGTTAAACTATTGAGTGAAAAGAAAACAGAACAAGAAGACATGACGACTGCCACACCAGAAACTATAGGCAGGCCGGCAAAATAATCCACTCTTACAATATTTTTTCATATAATATTATTGCAGAGCCTAGTATGATCGTTAGATTTAGGTAGTTATAGTAGTTAATGCACTAACGCGAAACAGACAACTTTAGAATGTAACTCATTAGATTTTGTGTGTGGTGAGCTGAAGTTTTTCTAAACTTTAATAATAGGCTTTTCTCAATTTGTATGCATAAGGAATGAGAGTCGGGCTTAAAATATTGTTATTATATCGGGCAGAAGCTTTTCCCAACTTACGTCTGTCAGTTCACCAGTTTCCAGCATGTTTCTTCTTCCTTTTCCTCTTATAATATTCCTTTGTTCTGGTGAATTGTCTGACCAGGCACACCAGGCAGGTCTACTACTAGCAAATACGCAATGCCCTTAATAATATTGCCATAATATTAGAGTATGCCTTGTTTCCTTGCTCTGGTTTGCTTTTCCCAATTCTCTCTATGTTATTACATAGTATAGCAGCTAGCTGGATAGAACCTTAAAACGAAAATCAGGATTCACGGGTCAGCCGGCTGCCTGTAATAATACAATTGCAAGGGAACTGCACACTACTAGATACTACAATGGAGTTTGCTAAGCGTCTGCTGCTTGCTGTTCCATTTCATGTCAAGTCATGTCATCCTGTTTTCAAGTATCTCATTCAACGTATATAGTAATATTATTTCCAGTAGATTTCCTTCGACTAATAAACGACCTTTTCCATGTATTAGTTTCTAGAGATATTATTTTTAATTGTATATCGTGTAGGATTTGTTAACGCATCTCACTCTATTACGACCCACACCTTTCCTCCATTCTTTTATCTGTTTAATTAGTGGAAATTGGAGCACACTTATCTACAGACTAGTACTTACTACAACGTGTGCGTCAGTACTTAGCTCACATACTACGTGATTCTAGTAAAGAGCATCCGCAAAATACTGATATTCATCAGAAAACAGGACCGAGGTGCATACCAATTTAATCTTCGACTCATGAATGACCAAACGGGTAGTCACAAATCCAATCTAATGTACATAACAGAGTGGAAGACCGACAAAACGTGCTCAACTACCTAAAATGCTCTAACAAAAACTCGCCTAAATTCACCTATCCCATCCATGAGAAATAGAAATGCTCTGTTGGTCACGTAGAGCCTACTGGCCCGGTTATATATTACAATTTACATTATATATTAAATTGTCATATCTCCCAACGCTATCTCCTCCAGACCCATTTCACACAGGTTTTACTTTCTGGACAGTTGCGTTTCGTTCTATTTTATATACACCTTAACATAATATCACATCCGCAATTTCGTTATTATTACCTTAAACATCTTTACATTGTATTTTTGTATTGTCTTGTCACTAGGGCACGAAGGATATGTCCTTATGTCCTTCAGTAACTTCCAAATCTACCTTCCCTAACTTTTACAGCCATATGCATCATTTTTTATCTGTTTACAATGTAAAAGTTTTCTCGCTTTCAAACGCTGTAACACTGACAAAAACAAACTAAAGCGCTTCAACTCACTTCTCTATGTAATGATACGCAAACATACCATAAAAGCAATTGTAAACTGCTAAAATGTGCTAAACAAATCTTGGTAAATGTTTTGAAGAAAGAAGAGTAGTAAAATATTAAGTGTGCAAATCTACAGAGCATGTCGAAAGTCTCTGTATCTTTCGTATAACAATTTTGGAAGGTTTTAGAGTGCATAATATTTCCGTAGCGTATAAAATGTTAGATGGAAATTATGGAAGACCCTGTAAGTTTGTAAGTTGAGATTTTCTTTACGCTTTTTCACACATGCATTTGTTCTTGATGTATACTGTGAGCACACATGGTTTGCAAATAAATCTATAGAGTGGTACATTATGGCAGTATTAGTAAATGCATAGGAGTATTCATAGAAGTCATCTAAGCGCAAGATTGTTAAGTAATAAGATATTATTTGTAATGGGTTAAAACAGTGGTGGACTGGACGGGCGATGTGGTAACTCTATAGACAGAAGAACTCGGTGTTTATTGTATGCATGTATGTATATGGAGGTGTAGTGTAAGTGTAAAGTAAAATGTATACAAAGGAGTTATTATGATGAGCATAGTTTGATAAAGCCTCCCTTGCCTAATATTAAACTGGAAAGTGTATAGATGTTGAGCACACATGGTAGGCTGAATCTTGTGTTCTGTGTGAACTGCAGTGTATATTCGTTCATAGCTATATTTATGATGATATGGGAGTTGAATTGTATAAAGTGCACACTCACCTATCTATTTATTTATCTGGCCCTGCTATAATCTATCGGCAGAGTGAGAGAGAGAAGGGAAGGGTAGGGAAGTCATGAGCAGATGTGTATAGGATATAAATGGATCCGTCGCTTCCTAGCTCGCCCTGCTCTCTCAGCCTCTTCTACCAGTCCAATAACGATAACTACGGCTATACTTAGTATATTTAATGTATGTATGTATGTATGTAGAATGGGGGAATGAAATAAGCAAAGGAAGCCATGCCATGCCGTGCTATCTGAAGCTAAAAGTAAGTTCAGAGCAGGCAATCCATGTCTTTCTATAGAACCATGTGTTGGCAGATAAATACAGACGCTATGACTTTAGCGATTCAGGAATCCGCATCCATCGGGAATGACTTTCATTGTATTGTAACTTCTATAATAAAAGTGATTAACTCACTTTGATTAGAGAAATTACTTAGAAGGTTAATAATTATTATCTCTAAACTTTGAAGCAATTTTAGGGTAGTCAATCTTAGTAATTAAAGAAGATTCGATTTTGGTATAATTTTACCATCAGATGATGTCGGCAGATGCACAACTTGAAAATGAGTTGACGCACATAATCAAATTCAATTTAATTCCAGCTCTCATGATATGTATATAAAACAAGATTTTAATTCGTTTTAATGATTAGCCTAATATAGTGAGAGATATCCTTCTTAATGCCAAACATTTTATTTCAGACCATTAAAATTAAAATTATCAAAATCTAACAGACGTAGTAGTATGCTAATTTAATTATGTTCGTTAGCAATCAAGCAAATTAAGGAAATAACATTAGTTTACACAATAAGGTGCCTTGGTTGAAGACTACATTTGCAAACATAAGTCATTCCTCATGGGCTGTACAGTATTGCGGTGGTAATTCCCGTGAGTCTGTATGTCAATGTGACCGAACGCTGTTGCTATGCTATTCTGCCTACTCCTCCTGCCTGTTTTCCTTTGCTAGTGCAATTGGAGTCGCTCAGGGGAAAATGGATAAGGTTGCTTGTGTAGAAAAGACGAAACTGCACTGTAGAGAACGTTTCTAGAAAAAGAGTGTTTATAAAATCCTTTATATTACATTGAAATAAGGAAGGGCTTTTGATCGAGTCCTGCAAGCAACGTTCGGGTAGAATCACATAAAATCCCCGATACATAGATAGAAAAAGTATAGTAGAGATAGGAAGTATTTATGTGCATAGTAAGTGTCTAAAATGATATGAGGAGAAGTATTACTAGTGGTAGTTGTGAAATATTCTGTCTATCTATAGGTAGGAAAAGTACACACTTATGCATCTGTTAAAGGGCAGCATCCGTCATCATCCTATACAATCTGTAGCGGTAGTTAAACGAGTTGTTTGAGTTTGTGCTGACTGAGTTGAGTTGAGCTCACTCACTGAGCATCTTCCGCAAAAATTGACAATCACTTCACCCTTACAAACTAGCTATTCTATTTTCACCAGGAGATTAGGACAGAGAGAGAGAGAGAAGAGAACTGAAGAGGTAATGTTTGAGCGTACTGACGGCTCACAATCCTAAGATATACTGAAAATATATGTAAAGTAACTAACAATAAGAAGCTTTACAAAGAATTCAATCCAATTCAACTCTAATGCAAGTCCAATCCAAAGCATTCAGCCGCATTTCCATTTATTTCCTCAACTTCTCTAGATATATATAAATATAAAAGGGGAATCTCCTTCATCTTCTCTACACACATATGCTTCAGATAGTTTATTGATTTCATGAGCATTGACTCTATTGTTCTCCTCTCACAACTAGATTAACTATATCAGTGCATCATCCTCTGCTTTAATCTAATATTCTCGCTTGTGTGTGAAGAACATTAAGGCTACGTCGTGCTATCCCAAAAGCTAATAATAATAATAACTATTTTGCTACATACTAATACGTAATAGCAAAGTGCATTATGATGTCCCTACTTGTTCAGACATGAAAATGAAGTTTTATTTTAATTATATGCTCCACTTTATCCTATTACTATAACTATTGATTTGTTGAAAGACTAATATACAAATAGGTAATATACTTCTGTAGCAAATAGAAACTTATAAGTACTAGAAGTTAAGAGGGAGAGAGAAAGAGAGGTATCGTGACTAATAAGTTAACTTATTAGTTACCCTTCGTTTCATTTGTGTTCAAGAGCCCTTTTAGAAAGAAAAGTGTCAAATCCATCAATACAAATACAACTCAAGTCTCAGGAATAGACAGGCAGAAGAGAGAGAGAAAAACGTTTCATGTTGCCCTTTCAACAGAAAACGTTCTGATTCCAGTAAATACATTTCTGGATCTTTCCGTGTATGTGGTTAGTTTCGCTTTTGCATGCACAGTGAGACACAGAGAGAGAGAGAGATAGCGTACGTAAGTACTTGGGGAGATAATATTGCATATCCCTATTGCAAAGAGCCTGTCAGTTGAGAGAAACTGGATCTGTGTATTTGTTTGTAGGAGAATATCATTTGGTTTGTAGTTTTCCATTGAAGTAGCTTTATTTTAGCTGCAAATAGAACAGCAGGACACGCAAAGACCCTTCAAAACTTTGGTTAAACTTGGAGGAAAATCCGTCTATAGAATAATTATAAATGTTCACTGGCTACAACATCATTATTCCAACTGACTAGCAACAGTACGTGAACGTCGGACGTCGACGTCGTCGTTCCTAAAAATCAGAACTGACTGACTGAGCAATGCATGGTTCTATGTCCAGCACTCTCAACAACTCCTGTCAGTGCTAAACCAGTGCAGTTCAACTGAGAAAAACAAGCAAAGCAAAAGGACAATTATAGAGAGAGAGAGAGAGAGAGAGAGAGAGAGAGCTGTAAAAAACAAAGACGGTTGTTTAAGGTTTAACTTTGAAAGGAGCCTACTGCCTGCCTACCTTTCCTCTATGTGCTATTCTTATACTTGATAAACGTATACGTATAGTGTATAATAAAGTATGATTTGGAAACCGGGTGTATTTCGTCATACTGTTTTACAGTACTATTAGTACAGTGTGCATCGAGAACTGCTGAAGAAACTAAAGTTTAGAAGGAACTAGCAACAGAATAGCAAAAACTAGTAGATACATGCATACATATATAGAACTATATCCACTATAGAACTATATTATTATATGTAGTACTCTCTAATATAATATGCTCTTTGCTAGGTAAATATAATCGAGAAAACAGAGAGGAGAGACTAGAGAAGAATAATAAGCTGTAGAAGAGAACACACACGAGAGAGGAAAACTGGCTTTACATACTTTATATAGTATAGCTTTATATATTTAGTAAAAATAATAGAGCTCTATACAATGTAATACATGTATACATTGATATTTTAAGGATAGATATAAGGAAGTTATATATATATATATATATCAGTGTATCAGTGTGTGTGTGAAGGAGTATTATTATAAGCCCATATCAAATCACCCCAGCATCGAAGCACATATATATAGAGAGAATGTATTTATATAGGAAAAGGAAGAATAAAGCTGATGTAAAGTAAAGGCTGCTATGTATGTATCCACGTATAAAGTCTAAGTATGTAGTTATGGTTGGTTATTGAGCGAGGTAGGCTAGAGCAGTGAGTTTCGCGAAGGGAAGGCACAGACTTTTCAGTTGAGTAGATTGGAGCTGTGTATGGGGCTTTAGTAAGAGAAGGAGTTGTCAGCATCAGCTCAGTCTTGCATTGAAAGCCGAGCAGTCAACATCAACATCTCTCACGCTGCAGCAGACAGACAGAGACAGGGGCAATACAACAACATCCCTATATTATTATTATTACTTTACTACTACATTACATTTTATCTACGTACTGTACTCCATCCAATCCACTACTACTACTTCTCCACTACACCGCAACAAAACAGACTTTTTTTTAAAAAACTTTCACAACTTTTCAACGGATTCTCCTAAACAAAACTTCACTACGAGGACATAGCACAGGACAAACGGCTAAGTAAAAAGTTACTCCTTCTTCATTTACGATAATCATTTTCAACATAGGAAATAGAATCCTTCAGCTGATTGTGAGCTTAAGACAGGATTCCACATCTCTCTCTCGCCCACTCTACACATTTTCAATCTTCTTGAAAGTTGAAGTTGAACGAACGCTCGAGAAGAGATCCCTCGGACCGAAAATAACAAAAAGAGAGAAGATAGATATCGTAGATGAGACTAGAAGACTTTTGCTGATTGCAACAACCCAGCACACAAGGACAACAACAAGGAAGACACTATAAGAACGAAAAAAGCCGGTACGGACTTATCTGTTGACAAGACAAATCAAAAATCCTTCTTGAATGCTAGAATCACCCTCAGTCAGTCATTTATTGACACTAATTAGCAATTGCACATCTTTGACCGCTAACTAACTACAACAACTCCATCCACCAATTGTCAATCTGAAGAGACTGTGCAGATACTCACATTTTACAACACTCAAAAGATAGAAGAAGAAGAAGCCCTTTAACCTCTCTCTCTCTCTTTAGAAGACACACTGGAATCAACGTGTCGTAATCGAGAGAATCTTATTTTCACATATGAGTTGTTGATCGAGAAAAATCCTTCTAGTCCAGTCTAACCGGCCGTACTCCTAACCTAACACTCCATTCAATTACACAGTACAGTACAGTAGTAGCTAGAATCCAAAAGAGCCCAATATATTAAACCGACTGTGAAGAACTCTGCTCTGTTTTTTAGAATTTGCTGCAACCGGCAATTTACATTACGTTATGTTACTTTGCTGATAAAAACTGTTACGTTACATTAGATTCCATTTAATTGTATCGTAATCATCATCGCTTGACAATTATTATTTTGTTCTCCCGTTACATTACTGCTACACACAAAAACTTATCATCATCACCAACCAATGCAATTTCTGTATTGATTTTTGACGGACAGTTCTCTTCATTTATCTCTGTATAAAGAAAACCTCTTGATTATCTACTGCTTATACATAATATACATACATAAGATAATTATTATATACATTCTTATATAATACAAGTATATAGACAAAACTAGTCGAGTGATACTTTTCGAACTTAAGTACTACATTTGATTTTGATGAGGAGGAGTTTGAAGAAGAATTCGGAGCGATTGCAATGTTTTGAGAATTGCTCTCGGAGCGAGAGAACAGTACAATTTTATAAAATAAATAAGCCTATGTAGTAAGGAACATTTACAAATACAAAATACTACGCTGTCTTTCATAATCTCACTCACAGACAAAGCAGTTTTTTTGCACGACCTGTGACTGTCTGTGAGCTAAGCAATTGACATTACCTGTTCGGTTCTAACTCATCATTTTACAAAATAATTCAACGCAAACAATCAGTAATGGAAGTCATTCAGTCAAACGTCGAGTTAGATGTCAACTCCAATGTTTTCAAAGGTAACAACCCACTCTTTTTCATTTCTTCTATTATTTCATTAAAGAAGAAGATTCTTTTTCTTATCTCTTGATTCTAGTCAAAACTGGACCTTACTAGACCGTTGTTAAAAGAGTAGGATAGTTAATTTGCTTTTCCCGTACTTGTCTGCACTAGTTATGGAAACCTGTAGCTTTAGACTTCATTTACTTATCATCATCAGTGGGATTCGTATCTCTTGTTATCAGCTTTTCATGTTCTCTCTCTCTCTCTCTCTCTCTCTATGAATTCAGCTAATTCCATTCTTAATTAGTTACTGCCGGTGTGCGGTGATTATCGTTCAGATTCTATTGCATTTGTCGGCTGACGTATTTTTAAACCTTGATAAGATTGTTTTTAATGTAGCACACACATATAGTAGCTCCCTATATAATATATCTCACATTTACATTCTATACTTAATGTATAGACGTAGGCTATTTTTAACGCTTCACATCCTTTACATCACAGATAGCCTCAACGAGCAAATAACCAGCTAAAGTAAACAAAGTCGTAAAATCATAATAATAGCAAATAAGTATGTACAGTGCTATCTTCATCACCAACTCTACTGTAGCATCTTCATATACGTTAAGGATGACTTCACATAACATTATTATAGCTCACCTATGTACATACATCATAATAGCTCTATAAAGATATATAGATATATTTTATATGGTTATGATTCTAAAGAGCAACTATTTTACATGTAAGTTAAAATTGCTTTCCTTGTCCAAGTACATTAGTACGTTATGTTGATGGCATCAGATAATTCAATGAGCTACTGAGCTAAACAAAATCTGGCTATTGACACAAAGAATAATAATAATATTAATTTAGATCTGCTAGTTACTAGTTGGCTCTTATAATTACTTAGGTTAACTTCTTACGTTATTACTATAACGTGTTTTTCCCTATTGTAAAATCTATTCAGCTAATTCTTGCTACATTTATTCCGAAGCAAAAGAATTAACAGCCATCAGAATAAATTGCAATTTGCAATCTCCGCTCTGCTCAATTGACAAATTAAAAGAGACGCAGCTAGCCCCCTGCTCCCTAATTATCATTCGCGATTTTTATTTAGTAAATGAATTGGATGGTGAAGGGATTTATTTTATTGTACCCTTCCATAAAGGAATCCATCAGAGAAGGCAATAAAATTTTATACAGTTCAGTTCACTTCTGTTCTTCCAACAGTAAAATAGCGAATGACTCAGCCTTCCAATCATTATTTATATCTTTCTGTAGAATATTCCTCGCATTGCACACACGGGTATTGTTCAACTACTTAATTTTACTGCTGCAATCAATGCTGCATTAAAAATTAGTTTAGCCCCAACTCTCTATCTTCACAATTACAAGTAATTCACACTCATCCGTCTACCTTTCACACTGCATAGCAATAATTGCTTAAGCATATGAGTAAAATAATGTTAAAACCACTTGACTCTAATGGCATATTAAAATTGTGCATTGAAAGAGAAAATTTGACTGTTTACTCATGTTTACTATCTGTGCCCTGCCCTGCTGTGCCGATATATATCCCAGCATATATTTCGTAGCTAGAGATAAGATATTTTCAACTTTTAATTCTATATCTTGCAGATTAGACATTAAGATAGGATTTGTAAGCCTAAAATATTTAGCAGGTATTAATTATAGTGTCCGAACTGATTTCGCACACGTGTAGCATGTATTTTCTCTTATCGTTCAACTTCAAACTCATAGCCTTTTGCTAATCACCATAGTCAGGAGTGTAGTTAGTGCTAAATAGGAGTTCAAACGGTTAAAGTCCGTAGCTAAGTTAAGTATGCGTTTGAAACGTTAGCCGTCCTCATTATAATAATGGTGAATGGAAAGCCGAGTTTGTGAATGATTTGATTTGAATTGAGCCTGAGAGTGTGCAATGATTTTCTCTGAGCACACTTTAATGTTTCCAAATTGCAATTCTGAGTTGGAGCCAAAGCCAACGAGCCGGCTAAACTATCATCTATAGAGCTACTCATTTAATATTCAGTTATACATGTTACTATTGTACACTAAGGCAAAGGAATTAGCATGTGAAATGAAGAAAAAAAGTTACTAGTAAAAGAGGGATATTTAAGATTTGACTATGAAGAAAGGCTAATTGCGAACAGATATCACAATGACATGGAAAGGCATGAAAAAATTGTATCTGTGTGAAGAGTTGAAGTAATGGAACTCGTCGTCGTAGATCGTATTTAGCTAACGACCGGCTTTTGCACACGATGACGTTTCTCTTATTGAACTGTACTCCCCATCAGTACTGTTCTCATGTAGTACTGTAAGTGTAATTGCAATTTGCATTCACATTTCACATTGCAAAAGTTCAAACAAACTTCGAACAATGCAAAACAGAATAGTTCTTGTATAAAGGGGACAATGAAGTAAACTTAGACATGGCATAGCATAGCAACTCACTCACTCATACTACACCTTCATATATATTCCATCAACCAACAATGTTTCTTCTACCTTAACTCGACAATCCGCCATTCTAATAGTCAAGCAGCCAAGATACTAGTTTAGTATGTAGTTTAGTTTAACTCTCTGTGATAAGAAGTAAGTATGATGTGTTGTGATGTGATGTCCTGGTCTGGTCGAGCTTGGCCGTTCATTCACTCCATCCCCTTCTCTCACTCAAGGCTTTTTCAACATTCTAGACACTTAAATACCTGTATATAGCAGATACTATTCTCTAGAATCATTCTTAGCATACAATATTTCACCTATTCGGCTTTTGCTAACTTTTAAATCTGATATTTGAATTTTACATCATATAACACACTCAATTCCTAATATTATGTTCAGGCGCATACATTCCATTTTCAAGTGGATATTCAATTAACAATCTACCACAACATTAATAACGTGCTTCTAGGTTTTAATTTATTGCAACCATCACCTAATTACACTTTGATTGGCTTTACTATGCAAATATTTAAGATTAATGTATTAGCTAACTATCTATAGAATCTTTAAATACAATTAAAATATATACCTACTGTTCAAAACTAGAGGCATGTTCCTCAGTTGTTCTTAGCATATAATCTAAATAGCTATGCGTAGGCATGATGGAATGAGTGTTTACATAAACGTGTCTCAATGTGTACCCAATGTAACAGAAGCAGAGAAGTTATTTTACCGAATAAACTTGGTATACAGTCATCAGAGTGTACAAAAGCATTAGTGTACAATGGTATGCTGTAAAGTATAGTTGTGGAACAGATTTTATTACACAAATGTTTTCCAGGGAGTTCCTGGCTTCCTTTGTTAGTCAGGACGGAACAGGAATTTTCAGGTAGCTAATGGCTCAGGTAAAGCACAGCAATGAGTCAGCATTGAAAAACATTAGAGGATTTCCAGCAGTCATGAAAATAATCTTGAGCTAATAAATATATGCACAGTCATGAAAACACTCAGCTCCCAGTACATACTTAATATAACTAGACTAGATGACTATAAGAATATTCAGGAGGAAAAGCAAACTAATATTCAAAGCTGTAGGTAAATATCTGAACAGAATGAATTTAGCTATTGACAAGTTTCATGTCGGAGAGTGAATCATTGAAAAATATTTACACAGGACTCAATATTTCCTATCTGATCAAATACATTAAGTAGATTAATTTCAATAATAGTGCACTCAAAACGCCACACACATTAATGCATCTACTAGGTAGATGGGTATGAGCTGATAGCAAGTGATCCTTATGGCTTATTAAACTATTATCAATTGGTGAATAGATGCAAACAACCTGTATGTTATTTTTGCTCCTATTGTCAAGTTGGAATTTCAACGCGAATAAAATATACTTTCAAGTTTGTTTACGTGAAAATTGAGCAGACAATGAATATCATGTATTAATTATGGGCTAGGTGTTACTAGAGTTGTGTACTGATTAAAGCTGTCGAGTGTTTACAATAACAAATCTATTTTTATACATCCCTATTGATTATAATGTTAGAGCTCCTATTGAAAAACTATGCATAATGCAACGAAAAATTATGTTTATGGCACATTTTATTTATGTATTTGATTGTATGGTAGTGTTAGTATCCTCATGCCGTGTTTTCTCATCTGCATTTAGCATTATTATTATGTAGCTATTTATCTGTTTGCTTACAGAAAAGGGAATCTCTTCATTGGAGGCATCTTTATGTGGCTAGAGTGGCATTTGAAGTATAGTAGAAAAGAATATTATGCATATAAGGATTTATATAAGTGGTCCATCGCTATTTAGTATTATTTAGCGTTATTCTGTGTTATCTTTATTATGTTTATGGCCCACAGTGAGCAATAGATAACCTTATTGAACTAGAGATGAGTATTATGATAGGGATATTGTTTAGGGCACGGCAGGATCAAAAAATAGTGGGACTTTACTTATCGTTAGTAAGTTGACTAGACTTGTCTTGTGCTGACACTGCACTACTAATCGTAAGGCTGATTTATTGGCGAAAAGCAGTCCCACTCTGTATTCAACAAAATATCCTCCTGTATAAATGAATATCAAACATATAAAAAAGTTGACTGTTAAATATTAGTTTGAAAAGTCAAGCAGCAAGGGATACTAAAGGCTATAGGCAAAGTGAGTTTATAACATTTGCATTAGATATTGGCATAAGAGGTCATTGCATGTGAAATAGTGGATATGTTTGTTACATGCCAGGATTACATTACTTTTATATAAAGAGAGTAACGAGTTGCATACGTACAAAGTGTACAGCAGAGCATTAGAGAAACGAAAGGATTTAATATGGCAAAGGAAACCACCTACTATTATTGTGGCGTTTGTTTTTACATGCATAGAAATTCTAACACAAGATATTTAATACTTAGCTGAATTCATCATATTATCTGACTATAAATCTATATATATGTGCATTCTGTGCAGTAGAAAAGAAAATAGGACTAAACATAAATTGTACAACAGATGAAAAGATAAAAAACATAAAGATATGATATTTATGTTACGATATGATTGTTACCGGCCGGCCGGTGGGGTTAATTGGAAAATACACTCAGTTCATATTGCATTGTGTTTTGTGTAGTTATTGTGCGTTACTTGTATCAGTAGATCATAGTAGGAATTATTGTGTTCATTTAGGATTTTATTATGTTAACTCATGATTCGAGAGGAAACGATTGAACAAAGAGCAATGTATAATATCATACAATGATTTTCTATTGCATTATTAGAAAGACTTATTATTATTACGTTAGTTAGCACATTTCAAGCTATATGGGATAATTTCAAACACTTTTATGGAATACTTATAGTCTAGACACACTTTTGAGGCAAAGTAGTATTTATCCATCATCGTATAGCATTTACTCGTACGTGTCTGTACTGCATGCCCATAGAATCTCATTCCATGTAATTTAAGTCAAATGCTCTATAAGAGGGATACACTCTAGATTCATGTACTCACATGACATAGTCACACACACAGAGAACTGTAATGAACTGCAATGTGTTTTCTGTTGTAGGTAGGTAGTCTTTAAGTGTAACGTAGTACAAGAACTTGCTGACAACCTTTAATAGTTATATAGACAGGCATTTATTTTATTTCATCTCATTTGAACGGCAGAATTGCTTGCTAACATCACATCACATCACATCACTCCACAATCAACATCAGTCCTCCCTGTCCTGACTCCACAATTTGCCTTTGGTTTCGTTTGGCTTCCATCCTCTATACATAAGAGATGTATGTAATGTAGCTGTAGCCGCCCTAGTTTCGACTAGAGGACAGTGAACTGCTTGCTTTGCTACTCTTAACTTGACGAACAAAACTCACAACATCTCATCATATATATTCAAAAATAATAACTATATAGAAGCTATTTTTCTCTATATTATTATATATATATGCATACATACTACAGATAATAGGCTACACGTAGCATGTTCTTTACACACTAATGGAATAACTTTAATATGTAAACCTATTTAATGACACTCATTGAAATTATGTCCATAATACAATGCATATAGCAGAAACTTGTATTTATGTACTTATAGGTTATGCACTACATTCATATTAAACATCATTGAGTCTATATAAAAGTTGCAGCAAGCAGATTCTTAGCAGAGTGTAGAAAAAGGACAGCACAACATCATAAAACAAAACGGCCATGCTATATCATGCTAGAAGTTTTAGAAGGATGGTAATTTTTTTAAAAGTCTGATCAGATCCACTATGTACTTACATATATACAATTATCTTTTATAAAGTAGACCTTGTATATTTAACGTAGTGTATTTAGAGATAAGTGAGTTGGGGACAAGGCTGTAATATTTATTTATGGATTTAGTTTGCCTATCTATCTATTTGGATTTTAGTGGGTTGGATTGAGTCTCAAGTCTGACTTGGCTGGACTAATATCAAACCAGATAGAAAATAAACTTAGGTTTTTAGGCTCTAGATAAACTGTGCTCTATATTTTACTCGTATATAGAGTCATCTTTGAAAGCACAACATCTGAATTTTAGTTTCATTAACCAACTAGGTATATAACTTTTTTTTTACTGTAAGTAGTTTCTATACTTTCGTATGTTCTACTATTTTATGATATTTTCTTTCGGTTGATTACATCTGTAGCATGTACTATGCTCTAGCTATTGATGCTAGCATTTGTTTTCTGCTGAACTAAGGAGGAATGAGAAGTTTGTTATAGTTATGGTATTTAGTGAAGAGAGAGAGAAGACAGATCAAATCAAGACTCGCGGCAAGACAGAGTCTCTCTCATGCTTTTCCCAAATATTATTAAAGTAGACTGACAATGATAGTAAGTCGAGCCAAGAGAAGAATGGTTATAACTACATAAAATAAAACACAATGGAATGGCTTAACTATATATTTGTAGAATTGAATGAAGTCAAGTTGCAAAGACTCGAGTTGACTTTCAGTTAGCTGAGTTGAGCAAATAATTGGTCTCTGAAGAGACATTATTTCTGGGAATGTGCTGGTCCTCCGAGAGGAACTGCTAGAAATAGTATAATAAGAATTTAGGAATCCTTCCCAACGCAATTGCCATAATAAGATTGGATTGAGTAAAATAGAATAACCATCGTTGCTTCGTTTACGACAACCAAACAAAGACAATCTTGTATATAATATATTTGATATTCTGTGTCATTGCTAGCACTAGCACCCGTTCCTTCCCTTATGTGCATATATTCCATATATGACTCCATTATCAATATATATATATACTATAGAGATATATATTTTCTTATTTGTCCTCTGAATATATATCTGCCATCCCCATCTCCAGCTATTGTAACTGTAAATCTGTCCTCTATGAAATTGGATTCGAGAGGTACACACACACACATTGATATAATAACTTATTGTTTGTAGCTCTCTTATTCTTCTTCTTCATATACTCTATACGTAGCCAAAAAGCAGTAGCAATTCTTGTGAAACTCTGCAAGATAAAAGATAAAGCTCATTCCTCCTTTTCTCAATGACTCCGCTCCACTGTATTAAGAAATAAAGACGATTTGAAAATCAGTAGCGTGGCACTTTTCTTAATGTATTCAATTCACTTAATGTTAGCTTAGAACATTGTTACTATACTATTACACAGAAAATCTTCAGAGGTTCTTTCCTATAATGTCTATGTACTAGGATTTCGCAACATTTTATCTGTAAGCTTAACTTGAATTTGATTAACTTGCTAATGTCATGCAGTATTTCAATATGTGAATAGCATGGCCTAACTTACTATAAAATGTAGGAGGAAGGAAAGGATTAATTAACAATACGTGTGTGGCACGAACGGTTATAGTACACAATATGCAAAATGCTATTTGCTATTTCATGCTTATCGAGAGCATCTCTACCCATAGATATTTTCGATAGTAGGCATAGGTATATAAATATATATTAAATCCGAGAACATCATGTTCTAATCAGCTGATGAGGTCAAATTGGATAAAAGTTTTCCTCTGTATGTGCACTATAGTTGTATTGAATTTAAAATCATTGTACACGCAACATGTTTAAGGACAGTAGTTTTTATCCATATCATGTTTAGTCGACCTCAAACTATTGCCCAATCACTACGTATGTACTGTTATTATGAAAAACATTGCAATTTGGTTTGCAAACTAGAAGCTGTGGAAATAAAGTGGTTAGTATCATTCTGGACATGCATCATCATCTAGTTAAAGCAAATGTATTAATTATAAGTAGTCTAATTACTATGTGAAACCCTTTCCTCCTCTCAGATTACTTGAGTTTTGAATTAAACTTGTGAGTAAAATCAAGTTGAGTGCTCTGCTCTTGTTTGGTCTACTAAAGCTGGTCTTGGGGAAACGTGATTTGATTTAAATGACTATATAGAAATTTTAGGTCACTCAGTCCGTCATACCATGTCTACTTTACCAATCCGTCCGTGTATTTACTAATTTTGATATTTGATACATATAGCTCGTATAGCCCTCTTAAGTTGCAACAGCATATTAAATGTTAGCACATATAGTAAAGCAAGTGTGAATTTATCTTGTCTTAAATGCAAGTTCCTTGTTTTTAGAACAAATTATTGTACAAGTAAATGGAATAAAGTGCAAATTGAGTTTAGTAAGTGCATTGTGTGATATTAATGTGGTTTTGCATTTATGTCTTGACTCGCCTTGCCTAGCTTCATTTTACATTAGATTACCTAGTTGACATTGCATTAGTTATAATCACGTTATATATATGTAAGAGTGTTGGCACAGTTTTACACTTATAAGACTTCTCTCATTACACCAATGGAAAATTGCGGTGTCTATTTGCAAATGTCATGTATAAAGGAATAAATTATATCAGTATACTAGTTATTTAACTAAGCTTAGAATATATCTATGCTAATTTTGAAACATGGATGATTTAATTATTTAAATGAGTTTAATAGAGTTGCACCATATTATTTTTCTCGTTTACCTCGTTAGTGTTTATCGTAGGAACAACATTCGTTGTGACGTGACTGAAATGTAGTATAGAATTTATTAAATACCTCCAGAAAACAGTAGTTGAAGGAAAATACAGCGAGAATAACATGTAGCAAGTTGGATTTAATGGCTGTGTTTTGATTAAAGTTAATAGATGTGATTGCAAGCGATGAGTATGAGTCATAGTATAATTCTTATCTTTCCACCTGTTTGTAAGAATAAACTCACATAGTCTTTCCTTATTTACTGCTTGAGTACTACATGCAAAGATTAATAAAAATTTTGATTGTGAGAACTGAACTTGAATGAGTCAGACTCGCATTATAATTCAATTGTGAGTAATATTTTTGTTGGATAAGAGAAAATTCACACACTGTATCAATTGAATTAATGTTTTATTAACAGTGATTGTTTTACGGCTGAGTATATTCTGTCTGTGGATTTTTCTTTCTACTTTACTTACTATGTAACAGTCGTAAATGAGATAAATGAATTTACAGTAGTACAGAGCAATGCATGTATCTAATATTTACTCAAAGCCAAGCCAATAATGTAAGTAGGTATGTAGCATGTAGTAGACAATAGAATGTTATCTGAATGGAAGATCGGAAATTTCATTTCTCTCCATTTTTCTTGTTGTTTGTAAAATGAGAATGTTTTACCTGCCTACGCTAAGTCCTATCATAATGAGGCAGGTTTTTATCCTAAGACTTATGTATTAACAAGAATTTTGATAAGATAGCATAATAAAAATAGTTTAAGCCATGCATATGCACTTCGACACATTTCACTGATTACTATTTATAATGTTAGAATTTAAGTTACAAAAGTAACAAGTCTGAATAACACTACAGGTGAACTTAGATTTGGTTGAATAATAATCTTTTCTTTAAATATTCTCTTTCAACTGTTAGGAATTAGAAGTCTGAGACGTTTAGCTACAAATCTGACATTGGCTTTAGGTTTAGCTTAACTTTAACTATCTATCTAAAATAGGGTGTAATAATATTATATGTAGTGAGAAAAACATCAACGAGAGCTTGAAAATATTCTACTAAATCATTACGATGAATTTGATAGTGTAGGAGTTTTTAAGACTCACGTTACTTATAGTAATGGTACATGCCCTAACATAACTAATGCATTGAGATTTCTATGTGAGGTTTCCAATTCAAGGATTTGCTTTTTGGGAGGTTGCCCCACTGCACAACACACATGTATTAGGATACATATACAAAAATATCAGAAAATACAAAATCACACGAGTATACGTAAACAATAGATTATCACTCTATAAGAAGCTATGTAGTATATAAAAGGTCGCGAATATCGTATTTTTAAGAGCCCTAAACTCTTATAATCAAGTCTAAATGTTGAAAAGGCAAGAAGGGGAGGAGATTTAAATGTAATGGGACGATATAGAAAACTAAGTTGATTGATTTATTATTTGCTCACATGTGCATGTACAATCTACGTGTGTGAAGATAGAATTTTGGTTTTCTATTATAGAGTCCCTTCCAACTTAACTAACTTAGCTCTCATAGACACACACACCAAAACTGTGAGTACTGCTCTTTCCCATTATTCTGGGACGTGAACCGTTCCTTTTTGGCTGTGGTGTTTCTAAATGTGTGTGTTTCTGTGGTGCGGCTCAACTACTTTGTACAGATAGTGAAGACGATTGCACTCACTCCATCCTATATTATTACACATTGCACTTAATGTTTCTCTTGCAGAAAACAGATAGCACTTTGTAGTTACCTGAAGACATTATATTATTATATTCTATATACTATACTTTATATACATATAATTTATATATATTAATGGGTATAGGTATATGAAGTTATAACTAAGTATATATGAAGTTTGTGCAGAACAGAACGCATATACATCAAACAGAAAGATAAAGATAGTTCATTTCAGTTCTCACTTGTTTCTTAGCGCTTATATAGATATAATAACAATATTCTTATGGCAAAGTGTATAGTAGATATTGAAGAGAATGTGTTGTGTGGGTTCACCTCACGGACTACTACTAGAATCCAGTTTACAATTACCATCACATCACATCAATATGAGAAAAGGGAGCTATAACTGATAACTGAGTTTAGTAAGTTATAAGTAGGATGATAAGTGTGTAAGAAGCTACTAGAACTTCTAGAGGGATATAGAAAGAGAGAGAGAGACAGGAGAAGGCTTGAAACTGCCTGCCTTCTTGCTTGGGTTTTAGATAAGGATCGTTGAGTTTTGAGTTTTTAGTGGAATTTTCCACCACATTGACTAGAGTTGACTGAGTCGACGGAGTTCTGTTCTGTTTCGAGTGTGAGTGAGTCAGAGCAAGAGCTTTTTAACTCTTGAAAACTAATCTAAAGTAAAGGTAGAGCATTTCTATTATAGTTAACTCAACTCTCTGGTTAAAAAAGAATTGTGTACTATATCTGTATTGTGTGGCTCAGACTCTTCTTCTCTTTATTACTTGACTAATAGAGAAGAGAGGGATAGAGCTAGAGAGAGAGAGATGAGGCAAGTCAAACTGCTTGTCCCAACTTGGCCTGCCCTGACTTTTCTTTGCTTGGTTAGGTTAGCTTTGGCTATCTTCATTTCCTAGTTCTCCCTGCCTCCTTCCCTTTCCTCAACCAAGTCAACTGAAGTAAATTGCTTTTTTCACAGCGAGACAGCAAAACAGAAGACAACAAACCCTGTTCGCAAAGGGCTAATGTAAAAAGGATGAGATGAGATAAAGTCTGACTCTACAACACAACTTATTATAGCCCATAGAAAAGTAGAGAAGAAGAAGGTAGAGAACTTTGTCTATGAATTTACCTACTCTATTTGTTAGAGAAGAAAGCACCTGCGACTTTAACCTGAGGTGACTTTATTTAGTAGGAGCACTACTATAATACAAAGTTGTTGCATTCAAAACCATTATTTTCGACAAGACAATAGACAATTGGATTTCGGGGGCCCTATGCAATTAATTTGGGATGGTTCTAACTAAAAGTCTAAATTCACAACAGTCGACCTAGCTATATGTACTAAAAGCTACCTCACCTCTGGTGTTATTTATTTTTTTCAAATGTAAACACATCAGGATGCGAATGGGTTGGGTCATGCACATATAGTACCTTTTCCATAGATAGATACTAGATGCATATGTCAGGTGTACACTATTGTACTGATTGTGATTTGAGTAGGACAGAGAAAAACTATTTAGACATGTATAATGTGATTATACACCTTTAGCTATATATGAAATGCAAAGCAATTTCGTTTCTGGCATAGATGAAGTTGAATCCTATTAATGTCTAGTATAGCTAGTGTCTTTTGCTTGTCACGACATGAAAGACAGGAGAGTTCACTTCGGTTCAACAAGAGTGACTCTGCCTTTAGATTAGCATGTTTCTTGTATCCATTAATTAGGATAATATTCATCAAGCTTCGTAAATGTCATGTAATGCTGCAGTGATTTGCTTGCTATTTACTTTGTTTGCTTAAGGAGTTACATGGATTTCTGTGCATTCAGAAGAATCGTCGACTACGACCGTGCAACTCACGATAGGACACCACCATAGAGTCCTAAGTGAGTGAGCACAAAAGTTAATGCAATTTACCTGTTTAATATCAGAATAGCTTAGTAGCCACCATAAAGAAGAATGGCAGAGCAGGCCAAGGCAAGGCAAAGAACCAACTTTATGTACAAATAAAATACAATGTTTTCTTTCGATGGAGTTCCTTTGCTCTCTTACGAATTATAACTTTGCTTAATGGCAACGAAGCCGTTATGGGTATTATGACTCTCGCCATTTCGAAGGTGGTCCACAAAGACATTACAACTATATATACTTACATAATTTGACGAATAATTTCTTTGTAAGTAGGTAGGTAGGCACATAGGAGGTTAACAATGAATGAGCACATACATAGGAGTTCATATTGCTATTTAAGCACCATTATGAGTAATTGTATATGTTTAGTATGATCTATGTGCTCATAAAATGTATAAGTACGGTAATGATAAGCATTAAATTTACATTATTAACCACAAATAGGAGAATAATCATAGAGCAGACACACCTTAAATACACAACTGCAATGTAAACTGCTGTACAGTACGAGGCCAAGCCAAAACAAGCAAACATTAAACGGAACTAATGGCAAATTACATAAAGTGTACGAGTACAAGAGCTAAAAACAAATCTTATCTTTTCTCTCCTCCGTCATACAACTTGATTTCGGTTCCTTCGGCTTTTAACACAGAAAACAATAAATTTTTATCTTTATGTTCGCAGCTTTGCTTTGCATGAGCACCTATAGAGTCATAAAGCCCACGTAAATAAGCAAAAACTAAATTTAACTTTCTATAAATAAGTAGAGGATTTTACGAGCAAAATAATGAGACTTAATTTAGCATGAATATAGATACAAAGACTACCTGCTTCTGCTTTTTAGAGTAAACAACATGAAAAATATCAACGATAGGACAAAATAAATTATGCTACCATCTCCGTGTCTTAGACAATCTAATTTAATGGGCTATAGCAGATAACCAGGCGTTTTGCACATAATAATAGTCATATCTTCCTTTTATGGCGTGCTCTTTCAGATTAAGTTACAATGGATAATATAGGTAGTCAAATAATACCCCATTTACATATACTGTGTCTATAGCATAATATTAATAGAATCTTCTCTCTGTCAGTCTGTACAGGCAAATAGTATGCTGCTCAAAAAGTAAATTACATTTTAGACGAAGTGATGATAGGATGGGAGTAGACACTAGGCACAGGAAAATAAAGTGGAGTCAGCCCAGTGCCAAAATCACTGATGTAAATACTAGGCAGTTCATTGCAGTAGTAGCTAATTTGGCAGCATAAAATAGGTTTATTGTAGCTAATTGGCTTTTTAGCCATTTAGACATAAACTTTTGCAGCACGTGGTTGACTTAACTTCCACTACCTTCACTATTCCACTATTCACTGGCTCAAATCATCGAGAATAAACGTTTCCATTCACATCTTCCTTTTCACAAAAAATTAATGGCTCACTCAAGTCCTCTTCTACTTTACTAGCTACTGCAGGACCTAATGTATGTGCAATTAGATGGGCTATCAAAACTTTCCTATTGACCAGTCTCTGATGAAAAACCACTCGAAAAACAATTTCTATTGTACGATAGTTTTAAGGGGAATTATCAAAAAAATTAAGTCCCTTTCGTAAACTAGTCATACCATAAGTTATTAGTTTCTGTTTCAAAGTTTATGTCCTCTTGCAGTTTACGCAGTATAATAAAAAACCCATCTTCCCTTTCATATATTGGGGTTGTTACAACAAAACAAGATTGTAAAGGTTCTTTAAATTGTCACGACTTTTTTCTTCAAATCGCCTTCTCTACTATTGGGCAAGGGAAGACATTTCTCTCTTCGCTCTTATTTACGTGGTTACTCTTTATTACCAAATTCATAGTTGTCTCATCTTCACCAAGTTTTATGGTGCATAATATGGTTTTGTATATGTAGTATACTCTTTCTGTACACAATAATAAAGGATTTATTTTTCCTGAAATAAAGCAATTATAACATTAACAAACCGAATACACTATTACTACTACTACCTACATGATATACCAAGGTTAAGCTATAATTAAGATTGAGATATATTCGACTGAAGAGCCTTTAAAACTGTCATAATTAAGTTCATTGGAGATTACGAAATACAAAATAAAAATTATCAATATTCGATCCGCCAGTATACTAGCTATTTACGCACACTCACCTTCACCTTCCTCGAATTTATTATTCATCTCGTCATCTCACTCATCTCATGCACCTTCATCAACGGAGGTTAATTCAAATGCGAAACGTTCATTGTTTGGAATTCTTCGTTCGTAGTTTTGTATGTTGTATTGTATCTTGTATCTTGTTGAGTCTTGATTCTTGATACGTTCTTCGGAGAGGTTTGAGACACTTCGGATTTCGGGATTCGTGACACAGTCGTTTCGCTCCTCTTTTGCAGAGAATTTACAGTTTTTTGAAGCTTTGTTCGTTTTTCGAAGTATTATACACGAATAGGAAAGTCATCAGTGATATTCTGCAACGACCAGTAGTAGGAAGTTTGGTATTCAACGTTGATTGGGATCCTTAGCAGTCATTGTTCATCAGCGTCAGCGAGATTTGATTTAGATATTCGTTTCGACGGTGTTTACGCTGGCTGGGGTATCTAGGTTTAAGCTAGGGTATCTAATACTGGCTCATAGTTGATATTAATTTTTGTATTGAGAAGTTACGAACATTTCGGAAAAAGTTACACTTAAATGGCAAATTATTTCAATGCTTATGCATTGAAATTCCTTTTCGTTTTGTCACGATACCCAGCGAGAAAATTGCAGCAACTGAAATATTTCGATTTCAGTTTCGTGTTTGAGTTCTTTGACAGCGTTCAGTGCATGGAAACCTCTTGAGAACAAATAAAAATATGGCTAGCTTTATGTAAGGCATCTATTTCTAGTCTCGCGTTAAGAATTAGATAATAATATTATTATGCGTAGAATAACTTAATATACGATGATCTTTCCTGTATGATGATAAAATTATTTACTTATAAATTTTGATTTTTTTTGTTACAGAAGGTGGCTACTGGAGTCAGCGAGAGCATAGCCACGGACGTAGAAGTGGACATAGACATGGACACGGCGGAAACAGTGGTAATAGCAATAGTATGGATATTAATCGCGGAGGAATCAACATGGATCTGGATGTCTACGACATGGAGTCCCCTGAGTTGGCGGCCACTATTAGAGCCGTCGCGCTTCTCCTTGAGGGAAGTCTCCGAGCCGCAAAAAAGGAGCACCTGAGTTGTGGCGAAGTTTTACTGCCTCCTGATCTCTTGAGTCGAGTATCTCGTGATATAATTCGCATGGCTGAGACAGAGCCTTGCGGCCTGAGGGGTTGTCTCATCCTCCTGAATTTCGAGAGTGGAAATTCTCATCATAGCAGTAATCTTCGCAAAGACCATTCTCATTCATCTTCGAATTCCAGCCTCAACTCTACCTCTTCCTCCGGCTCGGCGGATAAAATAATAAGCAGCAGTGTTACTAATATTCTCGGCGGACCGGGAACTACAAGGAACATTGGCAAAGTCCGGTGTGACTCTCAGACTGTTACTACGTTCGAATTGCATTTAACTCTGAGGGAAGACCTCGGGCCATGGTATTCTCGACTGCCACAATTTCTCAGGTATGTCTTAATCCTTTCAGTAATTACATACAGCTACGATTTTTCTTCGACAAGAAAATTACAGCACACTCAAAGATTGCCAAATAGATTTACTCGAGTTTACGACATTTTCCGTTCATTGTATTGTAATCAATGGGAGATAATAATTGTTAATAGTTCTTAAGAAGTCTGACTGTTGCCAAAATAAAAGTCAAGTCGAAGCCCAGCAATTGATCGTATAAGAGAAGGGAACACAGAACATTGTTGGATAATGTAAATAGAAAGACAGTTAATTGTTTTCCATTTCCATTAGTAAATCATATTATCCATCTAAACAATGGTCTATTTGTTTTATGTACCATATTACAATTTACATTGTACTTTTTCTGAATACCTAAGAAGAGAACATTTTTATTTGTTATCATTCGTGTGTTGCTTGCTTGCATATTGCATATGAATTATATTATAATATGACAGACACGGATGCAAGTTTTCACCACACAGATTTCTTATCAACTCTGAAATTGCATACATGTCTCTTTAATTCACTTGCAATGAAATGAGATTAAGCATCTAAGAGCACTGATTCAGTATCTTAATAACTTAGTCGAAAACAAGAAAAGGATTATTATCTTGGCTGAGTAAAAAGAAAAATGATTTAAAATTAAAAAATAATGGAAATGCAGCATGACATAGAGTATTAGTAATGTGCATACAGAACATAGCATGTTTATCTGAAGGAATATTTTAGCAGTAAAGCTCTTAATTATAGAGGTCATGTGAAAATGCAGCTCTACTTACCTAAAACGTCCGCCGACGCATTCGCCTTCTATCTTTCCTGCAATCCTCATCTGCATCTTTAAAATCATCTTAACAGAATACCATAAAGCATACAAGTAATATGTAAAGATTAACACTTCTGTCAAACAACAGCAATGATAATACGCTACTATGTACTAGTAGTCCAGTCAAACTAAGAAGGTTATAATTTATTTAGCTATGCAATTCAAAAGATTAAAGAAATCTAAAGAAGGATCTGCTCCTTATAAATAAATGCTAAATGCGCGACTTAACTATATATAATTGGGAGAGAGAAATCTTCAATCTTCCCCTACTTTATTTCATGTTATTAAAAAGGTATTTCATATTTGTCATCTAGGGACACATTAAAATATGAAATTATTCGTTTGGAGAGAGTCACGCTAGAAGTAAGAGTGTAAGAGTCAGAGTAAAATCGTCATCCACCTACAGCTTGTATAATTGTTTTGTTTTGCAGAAGCCATTTCTAAATCTCATGAGTCTCAAGAAAATAACTTTTTGTTCGTGAATTTATGGAATTTCTTATTCTTTGTGTACGAGCCTTATTAGTAGTAACAAAATAATTGGATACATTGAAAAAATTGTTATTATGACCTATGTACTTTTAAAAGTACAAGTTACACATCAAATAGCTGACCAAGAATTTTCTTAAAGGAAAATATAGAATAAAATGTTTCGACCTATAACTATAAGACTTTGCTGGTTTACTTTTACTTTTTTGTTTTGATGAAACTGAATACTGATGCATTTATTATGCGGTGGTGAGAGAGCTGTTGAGCTAAGTCAGAGAACTAATAGAAATTGCACATTCTATAGTCTACCTAATTTTGATATTAATTACCTGCATTCATTCCAGTAATTCACGAAACTATAGAAAGAAGTCACACAGTAAATCTCCTAAGCTTGGGAGATAGAAATTTCTCGTTCTCATGATATATCTGCAAAGTAATTATTCATTCATTAGTGAACAAACATCGTTTGTAAAATATGCAAGGTTAGGTATTATAGCGTTGTTTTGTATTTACGAAAGAAAGGTCTCTTCTGTGGTATATTATGTAGGATATAAGAGAGAAATTATTGTTGAGGAATTGTCTATATCAAATAGAACAGTTAGCTAAGGGTAGGCTTTGTAAAAGCAATAAACTCCCATGCTGTGTGATCTACGATATGAACAACAACAACACAACCTAAGACAAATCAATGTTTATTGAATAGCAATAATATAGGGGCAGGGGTTGTTGTAAATGTAAAATGTAAGTTAATTGTTATTTGCAATAGATTTTCTGAAGACAGATACCTAGTAGATAGTGTATTTGCTTAGTTAGCAGCTTTTCTTTTGCTTTCAAATAAGTTTACAATGTAATTATCGTATATTTAATTAAGAAATGGATATGGTGCATATGTACACAAGGAACGTTAGGCCCTGCATAATGTTGGCAACCTGTAGGCAACAAAATTTCATTATAGCATTTCAAAATTGAAAGGAAACATTTAGTTCAGATTTTACTCATGTTCTTCCCATGCTATGTGTTTAGTGTTTCGATCTTGACTCTTGTCAAGAGAAAAACGAAACTTTCGTTTCCGTTTTGTTGTTGTCTACTGTTTACTTGTTGATAGTGATATTATAATGAGACAGTGTGCAGTCTAATGTAAATGCAATTTTGTGAATTGTGTATGCATGCATTGCATTCCCTAAGTATGTAGTATGTACCTACTTAATTGCTTTAGAGCAAAGGATATTATAATGTAAAATGACGATAGATATGTATTTACCTTTGGAGTTCTTTTGTCACTGAGGATGTTTTTTAAAAGTTATTTTGGTTGGATAGCATATCCACAAGTTATTCTCATTACAGAATTTACAGACAGGGAATTGTTGAATGAAAAAAATTTCCTATTGAAAAATTCTACCTTACCTTACCTAACGCAGTGAGTTAGTTTTGTCGTCCATGCAATGCTGAAAAAGCAAAGAGTTTTTTTCTAGTTGACCTTCAGAAGCTATAGCTGCCTGGATGAAGGAAATGTTAATGCTGTACGTAAGTACAGGTATAGTCGTACGTGTTGTTCTCCATATATACATTTTTACCATTTTCAGTATTTCTTTTGTAAAAAACAAGTTGATATTATAATATTCTTTTGTTCGAGTGGTTGTGCTGCTGCTGCAGTCTAAGCGTAAACAAGATAAAGATAAAATAAAAGAGCTGTTGCAAGTAAACAAACTCAAGCAGGATAATATAGATTAGCTTAAATGAGAACCCGGCTCGACCGGTCTGAGATAAATAAAAACGTGTACGAGGATTGTGATTGGCTGCTGCGGAGGGCTTGGATGGTAGGCGAAGAAAAAGTAACAAACAACATTAAGACGAGACGCGGAATTATTATGACCGAAACATAAACTGACTCGTTTTAATAATTCTAAAGCTTGGAAAACAAGTTGGGTTGGTGTAGTCAAACTGTAGTATAGAGTCATTTGGTGTCATTTTACTTATTCCTCTTCAGGTTCGTTTAGTTGAATGGCTAAAGAAAATGTAATTGTGTACGTGCGTTCTTTTATAAAAATGTGAAATGTCTAAAGTTGTTTATTCCTTTGAAATGAGCATAAGTTAGTTGAATCTTTGAGTGTGCTGCTGAGGATTTGTGTAGTTTTGTTGATTATGGATGTATGATTACTATATGTGGAAAATTGTTTATTTATTTGCAGGAACTTTACCAAAGGTGGAACGATTGTAGTGAGTGAGGGTTATGTACTGGCGAAGAAGAAACTCTACCGGTCCCACTGATATCCAATCCGAGTGACATGATGTGCTGATGATGAAGAAGGTATTTTGGGCACGCGACACAAGTCTGCAGCAACATAATCTTTTCAACGTGACCATGAAGCCGTCTTCCTTAACACACGTCATCCTCATCAAAATTCCGAAATCTTAAGTATATTATTATTATATTGTATTGATTCCAATGGTAAAGATAATTGGCCTGTCCAACGCATAGTATTTACTTTATACCAAATTATATCGCAACAATATGAAAAATATTTCGGTCAGGCTACGGAACGCATTATCGCAGAAAATCCGAATCCCAAAATTCTTAGTCTCTTCTTTGATTTTGAAATATATGATGAAAGGGTTTTAGGGAAAATATATTGTTGTATTATAAAAATATTCTGTAATTTAGTGTAATTGTTGTTAAGATATGAAAGAGATAATGAACTCTTCAAGTGTCTGTATGCTCACTGGACGATACACCGCTACTAAAGAAACAGTTCAAGGTACTACTTCTACTTGTAACATCAAAGAGAGGTAACAATTATTATGTTTATATTTCATTCGTTGGTAAATTGAGTAGATACCCCTAGTTGGTATTTTAAAAAAAGTGTATAATGTACAATGCAGTAGCTTAATAGGACGTTAACTCGATTCCTGCAACAATTTCAGTAAATTACAGGAAGAAACCAAAAGATAAAAGAACCTGAGTCTCTTTATTCTATAGTTTAGCAATTATAGTGGGTAGTAAAATGCTCTGCAGATAAAAATCCGAATCGAGTCATCTCCCGACCATCAGTCCAGTCACATTAGAAATTAGTTTTATATAGATTTTTTTAGTCATCATCTGCAAAAGAATAAGTTAATAAGATAAGGAAATCAAAATATCATTGTTTATTATTTGTTTTACAAAATCTACTGATTTGTTTGTTTGTCTTGAGCAGAGAACAGAGCAGATTATTGTTTGTGGTTCGAACAAAAGTTACAGTTCGGTCGTGTAAAAATATGCGTATTCGCTCGCACGGTACTGTACGTTGATTATGTGTAATTTGTACAAAATTTGATTGAAAAATCCTCGACTTAGTTGAATTGATAGCAAGACAGAACATGAAAAGACCAAATATCCAACTAAACCTGTTTTACCCACGTTGCATAGTTTTCTGCTTTAAACGAATTCTAATTTACTGCTCTCTGTTTCTGATATACTGAAATGGTTTATAGATCTTTGAGTAGTAAATGAAGAATNATATATTGAAATGGTTTATAGATCTTTGAGTAGTAAATGAAGAATAGTTAGTTAAGATGGACCCTTCATGTATTATTAGTTAGTATATTATGTACTAGAATTGAGTCGAGACACGATCAAAAAAGCTAAAATTATTTAGTACACTTGTATTATACTTAAGTTAACGTATACATGTTTTTGATACTTACTTATTATGTTATACATGCAGTACATTTGTATTAAACTTTACTATATTATTATCATTATTACAATATTACAGTTTAAAACGTAGCATTAATAATACAACAACATTTAGTTTCCTACAGAGAAGTTAAGCTATCAATGGGAATTGCATTTATAGCTCCCTTTAATAACTACCTACCTACCTACTATAGTAATATAGCAAGTTTACACATTATTATACCTACACAGTAGTACACAGTAAATAAATTAGAAAACTCACATTAAAAAAGGAATAATAATAATTTTAAGTTTTGAGAAAAACAGTCTAGTTGAGTCGAATATGTAACATTAATATGAAAATGATGAAGCTAATGTGTTATTAGTGTTTTCCATAAAAACGATCCACCGTTGACCTCCTGACCAGTAAAAATCTTTACCTTTATAATATCATAATACTGATTAAGTTTAATCTATATTTACTATATGCCTATATTATACCTACCTACCACTACTACCTGCTATATTTTACAAACTGGTTTTGTTACAGCTGCCTTTTGCAATTTTATTTTGGAATCCAATCCAATCCATAGAGATAATATGCCAATAAATAAATAAGGAGAGACAAAAGGATGTCATATCATGTCAGTCCAGATAAACAACTTTACAACAGTATTCTTCTGAATGAATTAGATTAGAAGTTAGAAGGGACGACTCCTGCCTGCCTGTGAGTACTATGTGAATTTAGATTGATTTCTTGTTTTCTGAGCTTTGAGATCTCCCCTTGACTTGTCATTCGCTCCCTCTTCTCATCCAACCATTACATAAACTCATTGGAAAAATGACGAACTGACGACGACTTGGCCAAATTAAATCGCCCGAGCGAGGAAAGCAAGGAAATGTCAGTGAGGAAAAAAAGGGAATATATTCTAAAGAAACATAGGAAAACAAAAGGCTCGTTCGTCGGAAAAGTTTTTTTTTATTATCGATTTGCCCATTCTTTGTTTGTTGGTTGACTCCTCTCCTTAGTTTATAACAAAAATGTAATAGTCAAAGTCTAAGCATTGCAAAAAGAGAAATTGTACAAAAGCGTAGCTGTAGCCAGATCAGTCTCAAATAACAAAAGTGAACAGTGAAAACGCGAGAGTAAAGACTGATCACTGCTATCTGTGATCTGAAAGAAAAAATATTGATTGAATTTGATGATTACTTATTGGCTGCGATCATTTAAGGTTATACCGAACAGAATGACAAAGTATGTATGAATGTACTACTACTAAAAAATGTAAAGTACAGTACCGTGAAATGGATTGTATGTATTTCTCTAGAGGAATTAAACAAAGTGGAGGATTGTGTTACTTACTTATTATTACAGTTACGTACGATTACGTTGTTAATCTTTACTATTCTGTATGAATTGACTTGTTAACACAGACATGTTGATGCTTTTCCTTATATAAGTATAGAGATACTACTACTGCTCTGATGGGGAATGTAAAAAAAGGAAAGGACGGGATGTGGGGAAAGGTTTTAAGTTTTACAGTCCAGTTGGTGAGTTAATTGAATAGAGTAATAGTGCTGGCCCTGGTGAGTAACGTAACGTGACAGTAAAAAAAGTGTGTTATGATCATATGATATGATGATATGTGTGTAATTAGTAAAAACTATAAATACTAAGATAAGTATAACTAATCACCTCAATGTACACAATAGTAGAGTAATGTTGAAAAAAATATAAATACATTAGTGCATACTATATCTGTAATAACTTAGCTTATAACTAACCCTCTCTAGCAAGATGATGATGGGGAAGTTAAAGCTAAGCTACTATAAATATCTAATAGCTACTCTTTTAAGGATTTTTCACTATTATCTGCGTATAAGACTACTGCAGACTAATGTATAGTGTTTCTCAATGACACTTTATACAGCAGAATGCGAAAAAAAACTGATGATAAGACTTTTGGTGAAATACTATTGTATGCAGTACAATGTGTGTTTAGACGCTAGCTCTTCGTTTTATGCTTATATTATGTATGCACAGGAAGACATAGTTCATCTCATTGACTTACCCTCTGCATAGCTGACAAGCAAAACAGCAGAAGTGTTTATATAAACAGAGCTAACGTACTACGCACTTGTACAGATAATATTAACCAAGGGAAGAAAAGAAAAAACAAATTAAATTACATATACATTAAGTACTAAATATACTAGAACATTGTAATAATCTCGTTTATGCTATTTACAACATAGTGTATAGCGAAATGCCAAAGGCATTGATAATATGTTTTTGGCTATTATTATTATAAGTAAGACTATTTTGCGTTTTGTGTTATGATGTTTATTTGTGTTTACTATTTCTACTGTTTTGGAAATAGTAGCTACTACGGATGTGTATGATAATATTGTGTTGTATATTATATGAATATATCATGGTATCTATTTACTAATTGATGAGTATTCTTTAAAAGAGTACACACATACAGATATAAAACGTACCTCTACTTATATGCGATTTACATTTAACAAATTCAAAAGATGATAATGAAGTATTTCATTACTTATGTGCTACGAAGATAATGCGTTGGATTAATTTCTAATTATAATATTATGTCCATTTGGAAGAAATGAGTGATTTGAAATGTAAAAGTGATTCAGTTCAAACTAGACTCGTAGTATATGTAGATATTATGATATGTACTACTACTCTACTATTACTATAAATGATATCCTCTCCTCTCGTGTTGATATGTCACAACCCACAAAAACGTACTGTTAGAACGAACGAAGATTTTGAAAGGCTACAGTTAAACAAGTTATCATCATCATCATTATTGTTAATCACGTACCTTAATTAAATATGAAATTATTATTAAATTTATTATTCTCATTGCTACGTATATGATTTCTTTTCGTTGTTGCATTTTTTTATTTTGCATTTATCATTTTCATTTTGATCCTTCATTCATATGGCATGGCTTGGCTGCATTATAATTTTCATTTTACCCTCATACAAACAAACGACCATAACCTCTCAGACTATACACAATATACACTTTATGTTTAGATACTTGAAGGATGTCTCTGTTATCAAGTACAAATAGTATTTAGGCGACAGTTTTAATTCGTCCTAGCTATTTGGCACTTGT
>JABASI010000168.1:0-51060 GCA_019776505.1 Tomocerus nigrus
ATACAATTTAAATTTTTTAATTCAAGAACGTGTTATTAGCATCGTCCCTAGTGAATCGTAACCATCATTAGTAAAAAAAACCATTTATGCGAAAATGAATTGCGTTTTAAAAATACGGATGTTACTATCTGATTTTTATTCAGCATTGTAAAATCATTCATTCTTATATTTTTGTATAAAAATGTCAGTCCAAACTGTCATTAGGCAGCAGCAGGTTGATAGCTGGTACAAAACTGAGCATCATACATATAATTAGGTTAACATTATAATTTTATTTAACGGAAACCGCTGAGTCAGTTTTTAAATGCTGATATTTATAGGTACACATAATATTTCGAAATAATTTTTCCTGCGTTGAACAGTTATTTGGAATTTAACCTCTAAACAATTTCACACTACTCCATTTCTTGTATTGTTTGTTTTCTAATTGAATTTTATATTTCCAACATCATAGATTTCGGGTTTGGCGATAATAGGCTATAATTATTATAATAATTATTAATCTTGTTCTGTGAGTATATACAAACATCGTAATAAACAAGTGCATGCAAGTTTTGTACCTAATACTAAATAGTCTAGCAATTAGGATGCGGCGAATCTGATAATAAATATCAGAGCTTATGTAACTGAACATTACAATAAGCGTTAAAGTTAAATTGCAAATTCATTTCTTAAGTTTCGCTTTAAGAAACATTAAAAGTTATAACAAAAACTATTGACGACTCACAAAAAGTTAAGTCAAATAGAAAATAAAAGTTAACAGAACTAGAAAATAAAAAGAAATAGAGCGCCTATCTGTTAAGCATTATCTTAGAGCTATTTAGGAAGCCTCAGAAGAAATGTTCATTACAGAAATTGTACATAATTATGAAAACAGTAAATGTGTATAGGCATGGCAGAGGCATTGAGGCACTGTCTGAAAGGATGTAAAAAGTACACTAAATTATTTCTACGACATTACAATTTTTAATTCAGTTGAATTGAATATATAGTTACGTATCAATAGGCTTTCCCTTTCCCTACATAATTGATGTCATCCCCTTAAGAGGAAATGACGCAGGGGTAAGTAAAACCGCTTTGGTACGAATGACATAGATAGAATAGAAAGAAGTTTTAGAACAATAACCGTATGAATACCGTTCATTATTTTTCAAGTAAAAAAACTAACAGTGGGGTAATGGTCAATGGTAGGTAGTAGGTACTCTTAAAATACAATTATTAAAAGAGGACAGAACACAAAAACTTAAAACTAGCATAGTCAATACTTGGATTGAACTACTTCAATATTATGCTAATCATATAACAGACTCAATTACGTAGTTGGTAAAATTTAATGGTATTTAGTATTTTTATACAAATATGTTCAATTGCCTTTTTAACGTTTGTGATTGTGAGTTTCAGAGAACATTTAAAAATTAAGGTAAAATAAAGTAAATACAGTCGTTTGACTTTTACTAAAACCCCTTGTCTCAGTCAACCACAAAACTACCTAGACATTCTAAATTATTTGAACAAATTTCCAAAAAGCTGTTTGAAATGAACAGAACAGCGATTTGTTTACGGGAACAGTGTCACTTTTAAAACAAATATAGCTAATATAGCATAGCATGCATATATTATTGGTTAAATGACAAAACAAACAGCATGCATTGCATACTTATTAAATGACGAACCAACCAAGCACAGTTTGTAATAGTAATTAGTAAGACACAAGCCACATAGTAAATGTAGCCGTTGGATTTTTTGAAATTTATATCCTTACGATAAATACTATGAATACAATGCTAATGGATAATCATTCTTTAATTGTACATTTTTCTTACGGATTAGATATTATTACATACTTAGATTTTTAATTCGTATGGTAATTATTAGAAAATTATGCAAAACGGCTATCTATAGTAATCATATACTTTTGTATGCAGTAATAATAATAATGATGATTGGTTACAACAATTTGAGTCAATATTTTACAAGGCAGCAAAAGAATATCAAGAAGGACTCACGTTTGCTTTTAAAGTTTAACCGTAACGATAATACTAATAATACATTAATAATTAACGCTAATTAGCATGCATTTTAACTTTTAAAACAAATAACCATTGAATCCAATAATTACAGTCTCTCGAACTGCTCCATGCAAACTGAATTGTTTTAAATCAAATCACGACTTAAATAAAATTATTATGGATTGTTTTAAATGAGAAAATAATGACGCAGTAGGTACATTATGAGGATATTGGTGCTTATTTTAATTGGAAAGTTAAATACCCTTCTTTCCTTTCCTACTCTACATGCATTGTTGCTCGATACGCGCCTTATAAATAGTGGTCAAACATTATCGACATTCAGAACTGTGTGTCTATAATAATAATATTATGATTAAACTTAAATATCATGATAAAGGTAACCTAACTACTGTACGAAGATACTCTTGCAACTTGCAATAACAACTACAAAGTAACCAGATGTGTCTGTAAATTAAGTACTTACTCAAATACCTGTTTCATTTTTGAAGTGAGGTGGAATCCGAAGTTGCGGAGTTTTCAGTCGCGAGCGTTGGGAAAATATTATGATTCCCATAAATCCCGTTGGTATTAGAATTAATGGCAGTGGGCGCGCTGACGATAGATGTGGCAGTGGAATAATTATTATTTTGGCTTAGCCTTCTTATAAGTCCAGGGCCGCTACTTTCGTCTTTAACAGCAGCAGCAAAATTAAGACTGGGACTTTGTGTGAGCTGCAGAACCAAATATATGTCTATTAAGTTTAATTTCATACGAATTTTCATAATTTCTATATAAAAAAGTCATAAAATTATTGTGTCCACCAGATGACTGACACTCATAACGAAAAATCATTAAAAGTGCTAATTTCTGGTTGATTACTATAGCACATTTTAAATAAATCAAAACATGAATCATAGAGAAATCATGTTTTGTGAAGTCATGTGCACTCAAATCATTGTTCACAAACATTGTTGGCAAGGATCATTTACTGGTCATGATTTAAAAGGCTTGATTTAAGGAGCACTTTTTTAACATAGTATGGAGATTTTAAGTCATGTAACTTTACTTACGTGGGCTTTCCAACAATCTCTGAGAGAGATGGCAGTGTTATTTTCTTTCATCTGAGAATGCAATAGTTGTACTGTAGTATAAATACCGTGGGGACTCAAGAGACCAAAATCATACAAACTTGTGAGATGCAAAATGAAATTGCGGTATAAATTTTTTCGTATCAGCTCTTTGCCTTGCATTTCCACGAATCTTTTACAGGCCAGAGGAATTTGGCAGTCTCCCACATAGCTGCAAAGTAAAAGATATGTATTTAGCTACTACATAATATTAAATTAGGTTTACTTGTAAAATAATCAATGTACATAAAAATCACTACTTAATCTAAAAAGTTTAGAATCTTGACTGCATTAACACTCAAACTCCAATTCAATTCACAAAGACACATGACACAAGTCGCAACTGTCATAGCACAGTGTATACCTACGCGTATGCCCCAAAAGGGTCTGTGTATACCTATAAATGAGGGTATTGTAGGTAAGTAGTAGTAGTAGTAGTAGTAGATAAAAGCTATCTATCGATATTTAATTGATTCTTACTTAACTAAATGATAGAAATATATGATCCTTACTTGTACTTTAATACGTGGAGATTCCACATTTTCATAAGTTCTTTCTCCCCCTCATTTACATCAGTGAACTCGTCAATCATCATTGCTGTTTTTACCCTGAGCCATTCTGGATCAGGTTCACCCTCGGAATCAATGTCGATTTCCTTTGGATGAATTGGCAAGCACGTTGTCGTATGGTGGTACAACCTGTATTAAAATATAAAAGATTTGTACAATTTATGATCATGTCGACTAATCTCTCCACATTATTTTGTGCATTTTCATCAATTTTGTTATTGAAATGTACCTATTATGACCGGTAATGTACGTTCTTCTTTGATCGACATCTTTTTCATCATTCTCATAGAATTCCTGCAGTGAAGGAACGAGCTTTTCAGGTCGACACACCAATATTGAGAAGACTTTTGTTCGTTTCGTTGGGCCATTTCTGGCAAACGCTTCGCCAGGGGGTTGTGCTACTAAGTCATACGCGGAACCAGTGTAAGAGCCGTCAAAGGATTCATTTATCGCCACATCCACTCGAGCCCCATATGGTAAAGGCTGTGGAAAAAAGAAGATAACATTTATTACGCCAATCAAGATTCCAAACATTAAAATAAAAATTAAATGAACCTATGAGCCATCTGAATTTTGAATTTGAATATTTGACATATTGAAACTTACCACATATAGAAAATGAAAACGAGGGTGACACATTTTCAGATGCTTAAGAAGTGAGTAGAGAACCATACAATTTAAGGAACACCAGGGACATCGGAGATCATTTCTGGCTTCAGTCTGTTGCCTACTACTGTTGCTGTGTAGGAATTGGTAGATCACTCTTACTTTCATTTCCCCTTCATCGTCATTGCCAGCCCCCTCTCCGTCTTCTTCCGACCCTATAAAATATTACACGAACTATTACATTTCTTCCAATTTTTTTATTCACAAATTCACAAGTGCAAGCTTACAGCTGATTCCAGGAGCTGCTATAGGATTTGGTGGATCAACCACTGAGCTCATTTTAGTTGCTGATGTTCGTATCGCAACTGACAATTTGGCTCTTCCGGTAGGTATCGGTTTGCTGGCAAACATCAATACCTTTGGGTGATTCTAGAAAACATTAGTTACCGTAAGATGAGTAAGAATCTTTGACAGTAAATGCAGATACTAAGATCGTAAGATCTACCAGAATAACTAAAGAAACAAAATACAATGATACTTTTACAAAAAAACGAACTTCCAATATTCCAATTATGACTGAATTTCTTAAATTTCTTTTTAAATATTAATTCATCCCACATAATATACACAATATTTGTTTCTACAACTTCGAACTACTTTAGTATTATGACAGCAGTACAGCAGTTAGAAAAATAAAATAAAAACATACTGCATCTAGAGTTTCCCATGATGTTTCTTGATTCTTTAGCCTATTCAATGCCAATGTAGACTTTTTCTGACTGGTTTGCTTTAGTGTCACTTCATAATCAGTGTTGCCTAACCCAACATTAAGTTGCTTATCATAAATTGTAATTTGACCAAGAAAGACTATGTCGTCGCTTGAGTTAGAACTGTGACCTTCAGCGTAAATAAAGTTTTCCCTATCTCTAGGAGGAGCGGACCTCCTTCTTTTCGTTTTGGGTTCATCGTCGTCTGTATTGTTGTTATAGCGGTTTGAATTTGAACCTTCGTTTTTATGATTAGTCGAATTTCTTGAGTTCATTCTCTGGACGGAAGGAGTCTTACTCGTACTATTTCGGGAATTGGCATGGCCGGAGGATGATGACGAGGAAGTTGATGCTGGAGATTTCTCCCCATTTTCATTATGTGATGACTTTGAAGCTTTATTTGCCGAACTATTTGAAACCAGAGAAGATTTTGGAACACTGATTTTAACAACTAAAACGTACGAGCGTACCACATGCCCATTCACCAAATTGAAACATTCGCTAGGCACTGAAATTACAGGACACTTTCCATTGTACACTATGTTATAGGAATTAATATTAGTAATCGAAGGCGGTGCATCAGTCGACGGAGAATAAACTTTCACTTCACAAGTTCCGTCAAATGCTTTAGTTATTGGAGCTTTCACTTCCTTGCGTTTCTTCATGCATACTCTGGCAATCTGAAGTTCTACTTTTGCTTTTGTCTCCGGAGCCCCTGCAAAACAAAAAGAAAAAAATTAACTTTTTCCACTTCTAGTATGTTGTTATATTTCAAATGTAAGCCAGATGACTGACACTGACAGAGATTTATACTACTGTCAATGCTAATTTCTGGTCAATTTTTATGTTGCACATTTGTATCACACAAATACGTTTTTAGAAACGTATCCGTTCAAGTTATGTGCCACTTTCATAAATTAGATATATTATTGGTTTTTGGTTTGCTAGATTTACTATCACAAAGTCGAAAATTGCAAATTAAATTGTTTCTTAAATGGAAAAGACAAACTTACATTTCTGGCCGTCACTGAACCCAAAGGAGAATTATATTATAATAGTTTTTGTTAACAGCTTTCCCAGATGATTTATCCCGCTGCTCATTTTCTAGTTTTGTTTTAACAATGTCCAATAAGTCGTCAACGTGGAAGTTCACTCTAGATTTATGCGACCTTGACATGCGATTTTTCATATAGGATAAATTCCGCTGAAGAAATAGAGGCTGCAAAAATTGAATTAAAAATTTTAATTTTCCTAAATACCGTATCAAAGTATTGAGTATTAGCTAAATGATTCGTGGCTATATTACCGAATGAACCATCCTACTTCTGAGGAATCTATAAATTTGTGTTGGTTCTGTAAGCAAAAATTAAGTAATTTACAACGATTATATTTTTAGACATACACAATACAATATGTATCACATTAAGCAAGCACAATGGTTTTGTTGTAAAAGAAAAAGTTTAACAATTGCAGACAACTTACTTTCAAAAGCATTGAGAAACACTTCTCTGTCTGCTTGAAAATTTTCAACTTTAGCCTTTCCACTAATGACCACAGCATTTTTGCCCCCAGCCTCTTGAGACGTATTGGAAGTATTAAGAGTGGTTAGAGATGTCGGTACCTCGCTTCCCCTTCGTTTTGTTCCTGTTGTGATCGGCATAATGCTAACGCTTTAAATCTACGAGGTTGATATTAATTCAGGATGCGAGTCCAACGATCAATTATGATAATGATAATCGTAAATTGATGAATCTATCAGAATGTAGCACATCCATCCGCTTCACTATTTTTTACCAATATTCCCAGGATGTAGATGTTTTGGATCTCTGTGAGAATTTCAGCACTGGCGACATTTAGAGGGTTCCACAAGCCTTCTGTAAAGAAAAACAGAAAATATTAGCTGATTAATAAAGAAATAAACCTGAAATGTGGTATTGAGAGCGATGAATACGTTGCCCACTTGCAAACTCCTAACACTAATACTAATAATAAAAGCTGAGAGTACCAACCAATATAGTACCAAACTACCTAGCAAGCACCGGATAAGGTAAAGGCCAAGCTATAAATAAACATAACTTAAGGCAAACAAGAAGTGAGGTCGTATTATTTTCTACAACAGCATAACATTCTATATTGCTTCGAATCGAGTGTAACTCTGTTCTGAATTCTGTTCTGTACACATTGATTGAACATTGAACTGTACCTATAGCTGTAAATATTTCCTGAAATTCCAAATTCACAATATTAAGAATGAAAATATGAAATAATCCAACAAGTTGTAACTTTGTACTTGTAATTTTTAGAACCTCTTTTTCGAAACTTATTTTCATCTGTCTGTCTAGCTACATAATCCTTAATGAACTTAAACCCAACGATTAGTATTACCAGAATAAATGTGAAGAAATGAATAATAGGAAAAAAATTGTAAATTTGAATAAATGGAAAATGAACTTACTTGAAGAAAACCAAGAAGACAGAAACAAAGCGGTATTGGGTTTCTAAAGAATGAAGACAGGCAGGTGATACTATTCCTCTATTATTCTTGGTAATTTCCAACCGTCGGTTTGTGGAAGCCCTCCGTCGCTCCAAATTGAATTGAACTGAAGGAAGTTGACTGGAAGAGGCATGAACTTCTGAATAAAAAGTATCAGAAAAGGAGCTAAATGTCTTAGAATGGGCGGCCCTACTCAGCTTTCGTTCTATTCACCGTGCTGAAGAAGAATCCGCCCTTAGCACTCTTCTTTTCTCCAACGCGATCAAGTTTTTGGGCGCGTGCGGTCCCCGTTCTTCAGCGGCAGTTGATTTTCATTTAAAATCATCAATGTACGCCATAGAGTATCCACTAAACATTGCACGCTCTCTCACACAAGTCACACATTCACACGCACAAACAAACAAATGAAATACACTTAGGAGCTACCTTTCTTTCTAGCTCTTTAGTGCATGGACATGTCCACACGCAGCGCAGTGCAGTCCATGGTCATGTTATAATTCTTACTTCCTGAAAAATTGTCCAGTTGGTATTGATGGATGATATATCAATGTAATGTATATTATAAGCATTGTCACTTGTCGTTGTCACTCCTTGTGAGCCCACAATCCACTCCACACGACATGACGACACGCTGTTCTCTACTATATGAAAAGATGGAAATGATTTTATGGATTTTTGTATGTATCGTGTCAATCGTGTGTGTTAGTAAAGCCCAGGGAGGGTCAAAGGTCAAGTAATTTTTCAATCTAAATGCAATGCAATCAATCAAGGCCGTGGCATCAGCAGGAGTGTCGGATAGGAAGTTTACTGAATGGATTTCAGATTCAGAACATCTGTTATAGAGACAAGTTTGAATCAATCCTCTTCTGGGCTGGGCTGCCTCGGCCAGCATTGCATTTTGCATTGTTATTCTTCACATAAATTAAAACGCTGATGAAAATGTGACAAAGATTAAATAAAATAGTTGATTGATACTGTGACAGCGAAATAAGCACAGGTAAATATTATAACAAGAAATAATTAAGAAGAGTTTAATGAATGAAAGGAAGGGGCCAATTGAGATTTGTACGTTTTATGGTTTGTGCTTACTGCTTACCCGACTAACCCGACCGACCCTTTAGGGTACTCAGGGATTTTGTCTTTTATCGTCTATTTTGTCTCAAACTCCATTGGTCTGTACTATTCGATTTTCTTATTACTATTACTGACTGGCATTTTCTACTGATATTGGTGTCAACATAATAATAATATGGGTATGATATTGATAACAAAGTCACGATGCTACTTTAATCTCCAAGAAATTAGCAACTAAATAATATATGCAGTTATATACAGTAAATTAACTATAATAATAATTTACTGCGACAGTACTTATATAAATCTGACCTCCAGTCCTTCGCATTTTTCCTATTTGGCTCAAAATTATATATTTGTACACATCAGGGATTAGAGATTCCAAATAACGTTTGTAAAGATCAAATTCAATCCATCGCATCGAACCCTTATTTGGTTTGCTATATTATTATACTTTCAAAAGCAGTGAGAAATGTGTACACAATTTACCAATATATACACATAGTTGCAGTTTTAATCCGTTTCGGTATCATTTTCTGAAAACGCGTTAATGGACTGGAGTTTTCCATCCGACTCATTTGTTTTGATATTGCATGGAATTTCCAATTGTTCTTCAAGGGTAGTTTGATACGATTTTACCATTTTTTGCAATTTCTTTTGATAATCCATCGACTCTGAGTCTCCTAAGATCTCGCTGTCATCATCATCAGCAGGAATATCATCGTCGTCATTTTCACTTACTGGACTGCTAATGCTGGACAAATCGTCCTCTCTGTGATCAAGTAAATGATTTTGCAAGGATTTGGTCTTGAACGGTAATTCGGCAGGAAGCACTTTATAAGACAACTCCTCTGGAATGGGAGACGGTTGTGCTGAAGAAGCTGAAGATAGCGTGGCCGGTGCAGATTCAATCTTTTCCACCTTTGTGTCAAGTAACTTCATGTTCGAAGGGCTGGAGAAATATCGTTGAGCTTTTTGAGAAAGTAGGTCATTTAACGAGGAAATCTTGTCTATACCCATTTCTTCTTTCATGACTTCTGGTATGCGCAGATTCTTTGTTGACAATTCGACAGGTTGCAGAGCGTACAGAGGAAGACCTTTAAAAACTGAGTTTTGATCTTTAAGTAAACCACGAGAAAGTTTACTTTCTTCAATATGTTTTGAAGTTATTTGTCTCCTTATTTTCTGGGGCATTATACTTTGCTGTGAATCGTTGGCAGCAGCTCCCAAACCCATTTTCATGTTTACTCTTCTTTTTATGTCAACAATTTCTTGAACGTAATTATCCAATTTAGATTCGATATCTGCAATTTCATCTTCTGAAAGTTTTAGTTGACGTGGATCTTTCGATTCAGTCTCTTGCTTTTTTCTCATTTTCTTCTCATAAACAGTCGTCATCTCCTCAAAGTCGGATATGAAATCTTGAAAGTCGAATGGCCAATTTGCTTTGTCTTTCTCAATGTACAGCCTTGCATAGCTGTTACAATATGCAAGTAGAATAAACCCGTCTCCTCCTTTTTGAAATACAGACTGAGACACCTTTGCTTCTTCTTCATTAGTGGGACCCCTAATTGCTTCAAGTTTCGAATACTGCGGTTGATGAATAACCAACGACCGTTTGGCAAACTCCGGTGTTTTGCACATGATTGTGGACTTAATTGGAAATGACACATAAATGTTTTGAAGACAAACGTAAGTAACCGGATCCCAAGCGCGGAGCTCCTGAAACAAAACATGTAACATTTGCTTCTTTTACTAGTAGTAATTAAGTGTGTAGTTATTTCAGTTTTAGTAACACGTAATGGGTAATACCACATCTTTCGAATATGAAATTAAAATCTGATTTGCGCTGAATGCGACATTTGTAAAGTCCAGACCCACTATTCCGCATTTATGACCACAAAGCTCCATTTGAGGCATTTTCATGACAAATTGATTAAACAACCGAATCATACAGTCGTCACTGCCAGTAGCAATAAGTTTCAGTGAGTCAGATTGGGCAAAACAGTTGACTCCCTGCAGAAAACGGGAAAAAATAAAGTTATAGTTAGAAAGTTACTTTTACGTAGTTTTGCAATTAAAATGTACACACAAAAAGTGCCACAGAGTTTTGAGATAAGTGAAAGTGCAACTACGGATAATATGTAATTGAAATCGTCCCGAAGCAGGATGTAATTCTTGATAGTTATATAAATTCATTAGAAACTATCATAATCATAACACTGGCGAAACACAGTTTCATAGGACACACACGACAAGAAAAGAGAAAATTGTTACACTGTACAATGGTAGGTGACAATGTAGACCACTTAGTGCATGTTATTTCGGCTTTCACTCACCTTCTGCAGTGATATTATGAATGGATCTACTGCTTCTGTGAAATCGTGTACGAAAAGACTGAATTTCTTGTCCCGACTGCACGATATAATGAGCTGTCTTGGATTGATGAAACGTAATTCTTTGACTAGATCATTATGAGCTTTGTATATCTTTACAAGGCCTGAGTGAAATAAGTCCTAAAGGAACAAAATTACATAAAAGTCACAACTAAATATAGGTAATTATTACACATCAGTGATGAGTAGATACTTATGATAAATAGTATATAATAGTAGAGTTAGATACATTGTGATACTTATGTTGATGAATGTTATATGCAAAAGTGTATGAGAAAACTGTTTTCTCTTTGGTGAAAGTTGTAATCGGTGTTACCGCGTTAAAATGAAAAGCAACTTTCACTGATATCACGTAACCAGTTCAGTAACGTAATAACGTGTGAAAATGAAATTAAATCATTTCTAAAAGAATTATAACCATTTTTCGTAGGATAGTAAGCAATTCTTCACAGTTTAGATACCTGTATGTTAATTTTATGCAGTTTTCCTCTAATTTTTCTTTTGCCGAATGGAGTTCTGGGATCTTTAATGGAAATGATAGTAATACATCCATCCAAATCTCCAATAATTAGTTTTGATACCGATTTTCCAATAACTTCCACATTGCTCTTGCTGGTCGACACTTTGGTGACAACAGAATGACTATATTCCATACAGTAAGGAATTTCTGGAAGTCCATAGATTCTATGTGTTTCAGCATGACCCTTGTTACTCAACGGCACTGGACTCTCCCCGTTTTGGAGATTCATGTATTGTTTTCTAGGAAGTGCCTCCAACCCTATGTTTTGTGTTTCAATTTCTCCGATGTCATACCTAACAGTTTAAAGGCAATCAATATCAACTTGTAAGCACGAGTCTGGTAGAGAAAAATAGTTGGAAAAAGCATAATTAGAGAAAACTTTGTGTATACCACTGCAAAATATTTTTAGTTGTGGCAAATACGACAGATTTGACGTCCACTGCATGAATGGCATCGACTACCAAGTGCGTCCTTTCGCATTTTGGCAGCTGCTGTTGACTCCGTCTTCTCATATTCGCTAAAAACGTCAACCTTTTACTCATTTCCGGTTGCATTGGAACGGACAAGTCCAGAATGTAAGTGTAAATTAGTGTGAATTTCTCTGGTTCATACAGACCAACTTTCCCGAACTTATTTACAATTAGAAAAACATTTCCATCCTTAAGTGTCGGTATATACAGCAATCGGACGACATTTTCTCGAAACTATAATTATTAAGCATTGATTTATTGATACAATCTATACTATTTGGTGATAGAGGAACCTATATTAAAGCAATAAATAATGAACCAGTAGTTACAATAACGAACAATCGGCAATTCTATAAAATTCGGCTTACTTTGCAGTGTATAAGTTGCTGAAATTGAGCTTCGATTTCAAAAACCATTGTGAAACAATGAAAGTTGGGAATAAACAGAACTTTAAATAGTTATCAGTGTTTAAAAGCACTACTTTTAGCGTAGATTAAAGAAGATGAGCCTATTAAATTACGTTCGGTATATAAAATTCTTCCTTAACCGTAATTGTAATATAAATGCAATAGTAAAATTGTAGTTCAAAGTTTGAAATCGCAGTAATATTATAATGCACAACTTAGTTGGATGATGTTGGATCAATACATACGACTTACGACATACATATCTGCGATGAAACAATCCTATTTGTTTGTATAATCGATAAATCAACTGCATATTATAATGAAATGGTAAATGAACACCGGAAACTTCACTTCCTTGAAACCGGAAAGTTGAACCATGACACAAAATGTAAAAAACTATATGATATACTGTCACTTAGCAAGGAAAGCAATACCTACAATATACAAATTAACCCTTTCCTAAAAATTGTCAATGTCCAAGTCCAATGACATACCTAAATCATAATAATATGACATAACTAGTAAATAATATATGATAGTATTACTATTAACTGACATGAATTTTATGAGATAATTATGATTTAAAAAATGAGAATTTATATAACATCATTCCTTCAATCAAAAAAATTTATTTTGACTGGGATTAACAAATTGATCCAAACTGGGCAGATGGAATTTGTCGTACACCAGCATGTTATAGTTGTTTTTCCGAAAACATTTTTATCATAGAAGCCTAACCGCTAGGAATGATTACTTCTTGTAACCGCAGCTGGCACGACGACCACGAGCTCTTTCAAATTTGCGGCCCTTAGATCGTACCAAAGGTTTCGTGTGACTGTGAGGAACACCAGGAGCCAGGCCAAAGTGTCTGACGGCCAAACGATTCTTCCTCTTACCTAAAATACACAATATTTTATGGAATTAAATATTTTCTATTATTTAAATGATAGGTAGCTATACATAAATCTTTTCGAAGTTATTTTGTGTGCTTACCTTGCAAAAGGACGGTCTTTTGTCCCAACGGAGCTCGGAGTGCCAATTGATCGAAAGTGATGATTTCTCCCCCGCTTTTCAAAATTCTTGCACGAGCCTTGTCAGTCACTCTGAGGGCACATACCTTTGAAAAATTAAAACATAAACACGCATTATAGTATTGTCCATTGTCCATTGTGTAGTACATTTTACATTACACAGTACATGCACGAGTTGTTGGAGAGAGGTTATTGAGACATCAAATAGTTTCAGAATAGAATAGTATACAACAAGCGAAACGTATAAAATTCAAAATTCGAACCTTTTCAATCTTTTTTCAAAGTTCTTTTCAACTATGTATCCGTACATTTTCATATAAAAACTATTTGGAATTAAATTTTAATTGAATAAAACAGTTTCAAAGAGCTGCCCCAAAATGTAAAACAGAATTGGAAGGACAATGCAATTGGGATATGGGGAGGCTTTATGCCTCGGCATTACCTCGGCATGGTATTTCATATTTGGCATGGAACATTCATCATTGAGTGAGCATTCAAAGTTTTCAACCAGTGAACTTTTAACTAATAATTATATAATTCAAAAGTACAACATAGAATTTACACTAAAATCATACTTTACTACTACTACAAATGACAACAATACACATGGTTTCGATTTCATATGATGTGGCCGAACTTACGGTCAATTTGGGGATTTGATAAATCCTTTTATCATCCGTGACGGTGCCGACGACAACAGCAGTTTTTCCTGCCCGTCCCTCCTTCTTCATAAGACGCGTAAGACCAGCTATAGAAATTGGCGGGCGGTTGATTCTAGACATAAATAGCCGTTTCAAAATAATCCGATTAAATTTGGCATTTGTTCTTCTTGCCAAAAATCTGTAGAGCTTGACCAATAGGCGCAAATAGACATCCTCAGATTTGGGCTCCGTACGACGGACTTTACGGTCCCATTTATGATTAATATCAATACCCTGCGTATAACCATTACAAACAATAATTATCCACGAACGTCTGAATTAGTTTATGAATTTTAAGATGTAAAAAAGCGATAAATATCTTTACTTACCATTTTGGCGAATGAAAACCTAAAATTTCAAGAACCGCACGGCGTGATAAAACTTCCCTTTCAAATCGCCTGCCCAATATGGCAGAGATCAGACTTATCGTGCAGTTCGTTAACTCAACTGCCGCTAGGGAGCCTGCTAATTCATATACAAATCAATGTACTAAACTTAATATGTCGTGTGCTCTGGGAGTCTGTGAGTGTGTGAGTCTGTGCTTTGTGAGTTGTGTTGTGTGCTTGAACGTGCTTGTGAGTGAGTTGTCTTGTGTGCTGTGCTTGTGCTGTAAAAATCATACCTTTTTACAGCATTTATTTTTTGCTAGTTGTTTTCTGAAACTTGAGATGAGATGAGACATGAATGAGATTTCTCCATTTTAATATTTTTAAATACTATAATATAGTTCATAGTTATTTGATTGTTTAAGCCAAAGCCACAACAAAATATTTCAGTCTTTCCGGTCAGAGGTATTGTCTTCTTAATTATAAACCCTTCTGGAGAAAAATAAAATCCATTACAAAACAATTGTATAGATTCACGGACCGTAACGGACGACGGAACGGACCTATATGTTATGTTTAGTATGTTAATGTTACTATTAAATGTATGTACCTATGTTGATGACCTACTATATATTATATGTACTTCGATCTGATCAATTAACCTCTTCCGGAACTAGTAAATAAGCGCATAGACATAAAAATATGAGAATATTACTGCTAAAATCCATTTTCCAGACTCATTTGGCTCATAATAGTTTGATTGAATGCATATTTTATAATTTGAAGATTGTATAAATCGTGTACAATGATGCTGTGGTAAACTTTCCGACAATGGTTAATTTCTCTTCATTTTTTAGCAGAATCGTATCTACTAGAATTTTGAACCTGGAAATTGGAATGGCAAGATTGATTTTGCTAGAAAGCTGAAATCTTCTACCATGGAATTTCGGACTAACATTTCTCAATTTCTTCTTCGCTTTTGAGATATAATATAACTGCTTTTCTGATTCATTTTGCTACATCTGCGGAATCAGAAAGGAAAATAAAAAATGTTTGTCCGGATATGTATGGAGGAACGTTTCAGTTTCTCAGCAAAGTCAAAGGTCAATCTTTCTTTCTATAGATCAAAAACTCTACGATTTTATGACAAAAAATCGGCAAAAAGTCGTCTGACTTTTGGTCTAATTGCCGTGTTCGTATAGAGATTTTCGTATCTCAAAAGCTGAATATCGTCCCAGCCCCCTAGTTTCCACTTTTTCAGTATCCTAGCCACCCACCTTAGGACCATTGTCATTGTGATTGTGACCCTAATAGTAGATGGGCAATAATTCGTTAGTCGAACAGTCGAACTAAGTAGTCAAAGTCATGTACAATAGTACAAGTTTGAGACAAACTGCGGTAAAGTGATTATGCAATGCCATACCATGTACTGTGCTATAATATTATAACTCACTTTCTACGACTTACGACTACGTAATGCCGTAATAAGATTAATGTTTCATTTTATCCATGATTTGAGTGGAGTTTGCTAAGTCAAATAATCGATACATTGATTGTAGAAAGAAAATTAAGCTGCGTTTCTAAGTTTGTACAATTGTGTTTGTATAGCTCAGTCAGTTCTCTCTCTCTCTCTGCCTGTTTATTGCATATCCGCCTTCCCCACAAGCAACCAAACCCGGCACTATTATTATAACTATAATACAGGCACAACAACTGCTACATCCAGGTAAGTAAGTATTCACCTTTTCACTTCACCACCCCATCCAATCCTAGTGTTGCAGTATAATTTTTAATGATTTTTTGCCATAGAATTGCTTTGTATTTCGGGTAGTGTAGTTACTATACTACCATAGTATTTAGTAAGTGCCAATCTGTCTAGTAGTATTTACATATAAATAAAGCGCAATTGGTTATACATTTCCTCATCTTTCAACGTTCATCTTGATCATTCATACTTCATTTTTATCATAATATAACAGATTAGCGACTTAAGTAAAAGCAATAGATACTCAAGCTACTTATGTATAAGCATATTTTAAGCTTCAATTATAAACTGTGTGGTAAAGTCTCAAATCTTTATGACAGCTTGGAGAATATTATTATCTTTGTACATTCAAACTTGTAATCAGTTCACTAGCAATAAGTTCTAAGTTAGTAAGTAAGTTGTAATTGTAAACTGTAACTGTTGTAAAAGAAACAGTTGTCTTCGTTAGACTTGTGTACTTTGTGACAAGGCTAATAAGTCTGACACGCGCATGAAGTTTTATGAGCTCTGTTATCAAGCACATTCATTCGGATGAGTGCATTAATTATATTAATAATGTCTTTCTTGCCTGTAAGCTTGGTCTAAGGCTGTATGATCTAAGAGTATACGTTAGACACAATGGAATCTGATGGGGATGATTTTGATATAGATGATATTTTGCAGGTATACAGTTGTGTTCCTTGCTCCTAACTCTACTTACGATACATTTGAAATTGCATATTGAAAATTACAAATTGCCTTTTCGTAACTTTTGAGACAGATTCAGCAAAAACTCGCATTTTGGAATGTGTATACTAGCTAATTACAAAACATGTTCTTAAACCTTATCATTCAGGGTCTGGATCTTGATGCAAAACCTGTGACAGGATCTACAGGACCTAAGAGCATGCAACCTGGTGCCCCCAAAACGGAAACTCCTCAAATGAAGGACCAACAAAAGGATATTATGTCCATGTTCCAGGCAGATTCAAATCAGAAACCGGCTGCAAAGGTACCTTACAATAAATACTCATTGAAACATGCATGCAATTTAGAATAATAATGGTAAGTATTGTCAACACATCATAATCAAATAATATATCATCCCTACTCTACATATTTTTACTGTCTAAGCAAACAATAAATATTTGTGGTGTGCTTTCACTACGCCTGTACACCCTATGTATAACTTTCTCTTTCTGTATGTATATAACCCTATGTATAACAAACATAAATAACTACGTATTATCCCAAAGTGATGATGGAAAAGCATTACTTTTTACTGATTGCTATACTAATTAACAATAACAAAACAATTTCTTTGTAAAGATGCAAAGTGCTCCAGCTTCCAACAAAGCAGTCCGATTTTCTGCTGATAGTGGAGGAAACACAAAAGCAGCTCAACAGCAACCACTGCCAACGCAGCCTCTTTCTGGCTTATATTTTAACCCCAGCGGTGACGCTAAACCAGATGCAAGCAAAGGTGTGCAACGTCCACTTAGTACACCTGGACCGGTCAAGAATCCCACAAGTAACCTCGCAGCACGTCCAGCACAAAAATCTTCTGCAAACGACTGGCTGGGTTTAGGAGATGACAAATCGCCTGCGGACACGCCTCCGCAACAAAGAACTTCGAATCTGAGTTTTCAACAAGGAAACCAGCCACCAGCCAAACAAGTTACTGTTTTTGATTCCGAAGAGGAAGAAACAAGCGACGACAATGATCTGATGAGGACTTTGGGGCTGAGACCTTTGTCCAATAAAAGTAGTTCTGCTCCAGCAACAAAACCTTTTGCACCTCCTGTCAATAATCCTACAGCAGGGAACACCGGAATTAGACAACCGCCAAAGTCCGCCGCTTCAGAGCGTTCTAGTACATTCCTCAAGACTCAACAAATGTCTCCGCCTCCTGCTTCCGTTAATTACCCATCCTCACTAACTCCGAAATCTGGACCAGGTTCTTTGGAAATGTTGGATCCTGTCCCGGCTCCACCTTATGTCCCCATGAATAAAGATCCTAAACTTCCACCTTTCCCTAATCCTCAGCCCCAGCCTACAAAAACGGTGTTAGACTCCTTGCCTTTTCTTAGCACTTTGACAACTGCTACTACTGGTGCACCTAATAGCACCCAACAATCGGAAGGACTCTCAAGTCAAAACCAGGCCGATAATATCCAGACTACCAACACAGGGCCTCAAGGTCAAGGGCCAAAGAAAAGAACAAGGGTTGTTATTGCTGGGACTGCAAATAATAATATTTCTGATGCAAATACTTTGACCTTACCGAGCCACTTAGTTGACCATGAACAGTTGAAAGCCATGGCTTCCAGTTTAAAGACCTTATATGAAACACAAATGGATAATTTGGAGAAGGGATACACTGAACAGATCGAATTCGTTCATCAATCTAGTCGTAGAAAAGAAGAATTGCTCAAAGATGAAATTAAAGCTATACAAAAGAATTACGACAATCGTATAGAACGACTGAAGGTTCAATAAATATTGGTTTATAATTTTATACGTTCATGTTTTACATAGACAAACTCAACAACTATAAGAATCCATTTCTAGATTAATTAGCATATAATTACTTAAAATGAAATGAACACATAACACCAGTAACTTAAAGTGTATTATTTGTAAAATTGCTTTCAGAACGAGCTTCAAGAATCAGAGACCAAAATTCCTCAGAGACTGCAGCAGGAATTAAATACAGTTGTTCAGCAATTGGCAGTAGCATCTTCAGCCATACAAAATGGGAATGTAGAAAATGCTAATCACATAGATAAAATATCTCTTGTACAGGAAATAGATAAATCTGTGGAAAGCAAACTAGCGTCCTTTGGTCAACAAATCGAAGACATAATTATGAAGAGCATGCAAGCTCAAAGTAGCAATCCAAGCAGCTATAAACAAATGGAACAAGCTTTTGTCAAATTACAAGAAATTATTAATAACAGAGAGGAGGATGCAAAGAAAATGCATGACAAGATTGACGGTAAACTGCATAAACATAACCATAACTTCCCCACTCCCCAGATTAAAATATTTTCAATTTCGACATAATACTTGCTTATGCTTACATAATTAAACCAATACAAAGTAATCTGTAAGCATTAAAGTAATACCTAGAATACCTCTAGCTAACTATATATTATACAACAATATTTACGATGAGTTGTGATTGTGAACAGTAAACCATTTTAGTGTAGCATGTAAAATTAATTTTATATTGGCAGATTCCGACATAAAAATGTCATCAAATATTCGAAAGCTTATCAGAGAGCAGCAAAAGATGAAAGACAAAATAGTTAAGGCAGCAATAAGTACAATTTCCAACGAGTTAAATGCGAACAACCAAGAAAGATTACATAAAAAAGAAAAAACTATATCACAAGTCAAAGAGTTTCATAAGGACCTTCGAAGATTGATCTATGATCTTGAAGTCAAAAATGATACAATGCATGTAAGCAAATAAAAAATATTGAAATACATGTTACCAACCAAGCAATGAACATTATCTACCTGAGAAAACAGTAATATCAATTAGTATAATGTGCCACTATGCCTAATTCAATGTTATATTGTATTATGTATTATGTTTCATTCGGTAACAGAAATCTCAGCTAAGCATTGAAATGGAGCAGAAGAACATTTCTCAGACTATTCGGGATCTTAACAGTTTTTTGCATACCAGTTCTAGTCAACAAGCCATTAATACGGGTTCCAATTCAAATCATATTTCTTCACAGATGTCAACTATGCAAGCAATGCAGCAACAAGCTCAAAATGAAATGGAGATGAAAATGCTGAGGGAAGAAAGGAACACCCTATCTGAATCTATTGCAAAAATGCAGGTAGAAAGACACAAACTTAACGAAGAGAGGGTTTTGCTCGAAAAGGACAAATTAGAATTCGAGAGAGAGAAAAATCGAGTTCGAGAACTGGAGGTTCAGTTAAGAGTTAAAGTATCTGAAGCAGAGGAAAAAATTATGGTACAAAAAATTAATTGTGTTTTCTTGGTGTGTTAAACGAAAGGCTATAATTTTCATTTGGAATTTTTAAGCAAGCCGAAGCAGTTCGTCGAGAAGAGTCTCAAAAATGCAAAGATGCAGAAGCCAAAATGAGGGAAGTTGAATCCAATCATATGTACATAAAAGATCAGTTTCACACTGCGGAACAAAAACTACAAATGAGGGAACAAAAACTGTACCAGGACAAAACAGAATTAATCAGAGAAAAAGAGTTTTTAGATAAGCTCCGAGATCAATTGCTATGTCCAGGCTGCCTTAAATCACTAACAGTGCCATCATCTGGACATTTTGTTCGATCTGCGGGAGACGGACTAGATTTATCAAATGTGACAAAATTACCAAATCCAAGTACAACTTTTTTTACTACGGATGAGCCTTATTTCCAAAAGGAGTCCAAATTTTTAGACTATTTGTACAACAATCACTAATAATTTAGTGATGTTTTTTACTTCGTATTGTAGTGTAAGGCCTATGCTCTAAAGAAGTCTATGCAACAGAACATACCGTTTTAGTGGTTTTGAATTTGAATAATAAAAATTTGACTTTTAAAATACATAGCTTATTTTGATAACATGTTTACGTTTTTAAGTACATGCGTGAAAATGCAATTCTTTGGACCTATTTCATGGCAGAAATATTATTAAAACAAAAAACACTGAATTAAAAAATATCTAATCTGCACATAAATACAGTTTTAAAATGTTTATTTTCCCATTTTATGTAACTTACATATACTGGCTTGGCGAACATGCCCAAACATTTTAGATACGGATTTAACAATATTACAAAGATGACATTGAAATTTTAGGGACTCAAATACAAAACAAGATAAGGAGATTGGATGCTTTTGTATAAGTGTTTTTGTAAAAGTATTTTTAAGCATTCTTATCATTAGCATGACAATTTGGATTGGAAACTGTATCGAAATTTCATTCAATGTCCATTCGCTCTATAACCACCTCTTCCTCAACCACAATAGGGATCACTTCCGTTGAAATAACAGCAGTCGTTCCTCTGGCATAGGTGTACTTCCCTTGTCTCTCTCCTTTAACGCCAACTTCTTCGTACGGTCTCATGGTCGTCTGCTGAGGATCATCTTTCCGTATGACGACTATGTCCACATTGGATCCTGAGCCCAAATCATTACAGATACCAGCTTTGATAGCATCCTTGACCAAAGTAATGGCATCCTGTTCGGACATCCCCTCCTTCCATCCAGACTCCAGCTCACTCATAGCTAATAAGCTTCCAGAACCCATTGTAGCATACGGAAGTTTATCGCTTGAGCCATGAGGATAAATACAGTAAATATGCGATCCACTCTTGTCCACTCCTCCTAAAACAAGAGCTGCAGAAACGTGACCTTGATAACGATACAGCATCTGCCTAAGAAGTCGGTTAGCAGCGACAACGGGCACTTCTCGACCAGTGTTCAATCTCAATAACTCCAACTGAGACTCGATCGACCTGGTGGTAGCACTCGTATCAGCAGCCGTGCCAGCTCCACAGCAATGAATTTTTGCAGTCAGACGATGAATCTTCTCACAGTTTTTGTCAGCAACAATATTTCCGCTTGTTGCACGAGTATCAGCACCAAGAACGACACCGTTTCCAAAAATAACCCCGACAATAGTTGTTCCTGTCTTTGTCTGAAATTACAGAATTTTAAAACAAATTCATAAATAGGGAAATTAGACATTCAACATAGCATTCGAATTTTTAGATTAGCTGCTCAATCAATCGAACCAAACATTCTACTACAGACTACACTAACAAAACAACTAACTAATTACTAACTAACAATTAATTACCGAGTTCTATAATCTGACTGTATTCAGTATTCTGCTAATGGCTAATGATGAATGACAGTAATGACTAAAGAAAACTTACAACTCTTGGTGGCTGGACCCCCATGGACAGCAAAGCTTGATTTCTAATACAATTGGCGAAGGAAAATCCCCCAGTAGGCAATTCAGTAACAAGTGCTGATGACATTTTGATAACACAGACAAAAGTGCGTAAAGCGACGTTGAGTTGTTAAACTTGGAAAATTGTAATCTGATCTGACAGCAAACGGGTGACGGGTGCCGGGTTCGTCTATTCTTTGACAAAACTGTAGTATCCAACTCTATCTAATTCTTGATGTAACAAGAAGTCTGCCAACTTCGTTCGCAAGTTTAGCAAATCTTCAATCTATGCAGAAAATTCCTGAAAATAAAATGCAAAATTTATAATGAAGAGATCACGAAAATAACGCTGATAATAATGAGATGACAGAAACTCAATATTCAACATAGCCCGCGCATCAGCCTTGTGGATTATATGTATACCATAGATGGGGCCGATGGGGGTCATGGGAAAAGGAAAATGATTCTCAATTCTCATTGCCATCATACACTTATCTCACTTTAGCCCAACTTTAGTCACATTCTCAGACAGATAGAATGGATAGAGAGATAATGTGGAGTGTGGGTGTGGGGCTGGGGACTCTGGGGAGAGTCTGGAGAGGAGAACAATAGAAATAGAACTAGAACTCTTCTCTCACTTTTTGTCTCGTTCTTCTGTGATGTGAATGTGACAGTCACTCACACTACACACACACACAACAACACAGGTCACGAATCACGAACGATCACGACCGACTCGACTCCTGGTCCCGAACTGAGATGAGAATGAGACGTTACGACAGGGTCCGAAGACGATGTCCACTAGTCCACTCCACTGTCCACTCCACTGCGCACTGTGTCCACTACACAGCACAATAATGATGACTGTTAAACATTTTGTGCAATTTCAAATATGTATGCAAGATGCAACGAATTGTAGAAAATGTAAATTCTGGCCTTAGTTTTACCTATGGTTTTCTTTCTGCTGTTTTACGAAAGCAGTGACGTGAAGTGGTTGTGCCGTGATCTCAAAATCGTAAAATTCGGTAAAATGACAAAACGTATTGATTTTAATCGACAATCGTAATTTAAAGAGAAATTGATAGCTTTTTCATCCTGTCAGGAGTTATGGTAGGGTGAGGGGTCTAGAGACGACAGAGTTTAGGCTAGGGCTAAGGTATCATCAAATCATCATTTTCATCACTTCCTCTTCCTCATACGCGTCAGTCTCATTCTCAATTCAGTAATATATACATAATTATAATATATTATTATACTTCAGTGCAATTTTTTGCAAATATTATTGGAATATGTACCCTATAATGACGTTTTCTAAAGAAATAAAGAAGTAGGCAGTTCGCAATACATGTTTGTAATTTGTATGTAATGTTTGGCTTTATTCATATTATGTCGTACAGCAATATATGTTGTCTTAATTTTGAATTGTTAGTACCTTCGCATGCGAATACTATAGCTCTATAAACGCGCTTGATAAATGCTTTGTAATAATAATATTATTATTATGTACCTTGTACTGTACCTACCAAACCAACCAAACCTACCTACTTATAATATTTACTAACAATAAGTAATACTTCTTATGTTTACAATTTTCTAGTTTGCTTCCGCGAGACAACGTTCCATGATTATGATGTCAAAATCAATTTATAAATCTCATTTTCCATCACACCCCCTTGACCCCACGAAATAGGACTAACTAAACTGTGATTTAACTGTGAAAACATAACTAGTTGCTTTGCTGGTAGTGTGGTAGACGTAGACCACTGGTACTGGCAGTATTGGCAAAGGAATTTTGCTCATGGTGCCCCAACTTAGTAGCACGTACTCACGTACGTACCTATATAAATCTTTGCCGGTAAGTGAATGTTTCTATTCAATACCTAAACAGTGCTAAGCCGACGTGTTTTTGAAAGACGATGGACTTGTAGATATAATGACATTTGTGTCTATATAGGCTAGAATGAATACCCCTTCGAACATAATTACGTTTAGTAGGAAAGGATTGAGAAAATGAAGATAGAAATTAATTTTCAGAACTACGAACACCAGGATCAACTTTAACTACCGTCATATCGCAAATAGCGCTTATTTACATTTATTTGAAAAGACCCAGTCTTATAAAGGAAATGGTTTGATAGTAATACCTAGTACAGTAGGGTAATAGTAATTTAATACAGATGTGATGTAGATACAGGTAAAGTAAATGGACCTACATGTTTTTGCGTTTAGCAAGTGTGTATGCAATTAGCTAATTAGCAGAATTGCTGCTATAATAGAAAATCTAGCGTACAGATCAGTCGAAATCTTATAGGATTAACCGGTTACATAAGCTGCTGGCTCCAAATACTTTTTGTATCAAATTATGGCATGGATTGGTTATATTTAGATTTGAAAATCTCTTTTACAATAATTGTTGTATTTAAGGATATGAGGCATGAGGGAAGGAAAATTGAGTGAGATTGAAAGTTCGGCTTACATATTAAGTATTTGTAGCATAAATGTAGCAAGTCTATTACAGGCACACAACATCATTATGGACGGTTTCGTTATAGATTAAGTACGCTCCTTAATTTTTACTGCTTAAACTATTGATTTAGCCAGTGTTTATTTGAATGTTTAGAATGCATAGTATAAGATGGTATAACTGGTATTAATGGTGAATTGCTATTGTTTAGTCTTGCTCTTGCTTGTAATTGGAAATAGATCAAATACTGAAATTAATGTGCGGAAAGTGAGGTTAGCTTGTACTTATATTCTCAATAGTGAATTTGTTCTTATTGGGAATTCTGCTATTTTTAATATTTAACAGCGAAATGAACACTAGCGTTGATTAACACAATACTATTGGTCATTTTGTGTACTGCACAGTAGCGTATAAAGAATCGTTTCTTTATTTACACTATCTTTATATTATTACGTCTACTGACTTACTATTTAATAATTGCTCTTAATTTTAGATTATTGACTATATCAATCAACTGCTTCTTTATCACTGGAAAAATTAAGGGAATTAATAATATTCTATACTAATGACATATTATCGCTTTTTATTTAAAACACTAACAATAAATCAATTACATTTACCGTTCTTAAAACTTATAGATTTTATTGTACTAAGCTGTTGAATATTTTATTTGATCGATTTATCGTTTTGATTTCAAGGTACTACAGATTTGAATCATAATATTATTGAATAAAAATGATTGTGTACTATAATATGTACGATTTATGTTGTATTTACTAACATAGTGCAAATACAACTAAATTGTATTTATAAATCCCAAAAATTAGTTTAGCGCTAATAAATACTTAGGAAATGCACATAATATCTACAAAATAAGTACACTTTTCTAAGCCATTTATTCACATCTAATTTACTAGATTTTTGTAAACTTAATTTTCAGTCATGCTCATGCACCCGCTGTTCGTCCCACTGCTGTCGCCACCCTTGTTCTTCACCTCCAGAAGCTGCGGATAATTTTCTACGATGGTGAGGAGAATGCCATCGATGTAATTTCGGAGCTGGTCGTTTACTTCCTTCTGTTCTTTCAATGCTGTCTGCATCTACATTGATAAATAGCAAGAAAAATAGAAATAATACGTTAGAAACTGTTTCGTGATTGATTCAAACATAATTTCATGCTTTAGACCACGAAATTATATTTGAAATCATCTTATAAAGAAGTCAATATGAACTACTGAGTTAATTAAGTGGCTCATTGTTAGAAATTACTTATTTTACGCAGACTACTGAAGAGAATTTTCATTCAAACTACTATAAAGGTATAGATTTGCTCCTTTAGAAAATGCTTTAGAATTCACATTTTAACAATAATTACAAAGCCTTATAAAGGTATATGTACAACAGATCATGCAAAGTAGTATTCTAATGCAGGTAAAAATTGCTTTATTATTAGACCTAAATATAGATAGAAGAGTCATGCATGCAATTCATAATGCACCTTATTATAATGCCTTTTATTGTCATATCGGCACGTGTTAACTCAAAATTAGAAATCGGAAATTAGGGCTTTAGAAGAATAATGGAGTTACTTAAAATTATGTAGACTAGGCGAAGTGAACAGAATAATAGAGAATAGGGAGAAACTTTATATGTACATTGTCACGTTGAATTCCATGCTGAACAAAAAAGTAATTTAGGAAGTTTTTACATAAGAAAAAGTCTTTCAAGAACTTCGTTCCGTATTTCCATTTCAAAAGCATGCTAAAAAAGTTTTTAAAAAAATCCGAAGCATGCAAGTTTTTGATTCAAAAATGATATTAACCTTTATAAAATCCATGTCTGTATGATTGTGGAATCCCGGTACGGTCTATAAAAGGGAAAATAAACAATAACCCATATTTGAAATTCATGCTCGATGGAAAAAATCTTCACTTGCTTCCCTTTCCATTCACGAACAAGTTAGTGACTAGGTGTATTTAGAAACTAGTGCAAATAGCTTTTATACATTAATAATTACGTAGATAGTCTTATCTTTTTCTACTTACTACACGATGGGTTATAAAATAGTACATTACATGCAGATACACGACTGTTAATGCTATGATTACAGAATTCACCGTAATATCAAAAGTATACATACTTTTAGATCTTTAAAACAAAAATATTAGCTACAACTACAAAAACTAATTGAGCATGCAAATTCACAGAACGTACAACAAGTATAGTTATGATTTTTTACACGTTTTGGTTTTGTAAAAGATGGATGTACCTGTTCTTGAGACATAGCTTCGAATTCTGCTGCTAAGCTATTTCCCATTGGCACTGTTGAGTTTAATGTCAGTAAATGACGTCCTTCCTCTAAACCATGGTTGAGAATTTGAGCACTTAGTTCGTCATTGGTTTCTTGAAGCTCTAAAATGCATAATCAGTACAATTTCATTTTTTACTTCCGTTTTTGTGAAACTCTGCAGTACATGAAGGAATACTTGGTTAAGCTGATAGACAAATAAATATTGTCTTACGCTGATTTTGTTTTTTCAAACGTTTCACTTCTTCCTCGTACTCTCTTAGTCTAGATTTGAGTTCTCCACATTCAGAGTCAGTACTTTCATGCCGTCGTAAAGCACTTGAAGAATTTTCCATTTGATAGCGTCTTAAAGATTCGAATTCTTTTTTCAAATCTAAGAGGGCCTGAAAATTGTATAACGATTTATTAGTGATTTGCTGTATTATAACTTAAATTAAGGCACTTTCATCGACAAGGAATATGCATAGCACTCACTGTCAAAAATTAGAAGCAGGTAAATAGTTTACCAAGTTTACCTGTTGGGAACCGGCTGATTCAATAGCTTGGGCATCTCTATCCTTCCTAGACTGTTCAACTAGGGTTTTATTTTGTTCGCGTAGATTCAGTAATTCCTTTTCAGATTCCTGAAGTTTATCGGTGAGATGATTTTTATCTCCCCTTTCTCGTTCCAGTTGAACTTTGAACCGATTTGACTCCGTTTTGGCCGCTCCAAGATCCTTTTCTAAATTTTGAAACCGAATGTCGTAGTTTTCTATTTGTAATTGCTTCTCTCTCTCAAGTCGAGTATAAGACTCTTTGAATCTGCGTTGCTCCTCTCGTAGTTTTTCGTCCGCTCGCATTTCCACATCCCTAAGTTGTTCCTCCAACATAAACAGTTTCGTCGACAGCTCAGCATTTTCTTGTTTAGCTCGGGTGTAGCGGTCGTCGACATCATTTTGGTTTTCAGCTAAGACTGTAAATTTTTCTTCTAAATGATGAACCTATTAGAAAACCACAATTAATTACATTTTATGAGCGTTGTAAGATGCACTGCAATAGATGCACGTACTTTGCATAAAAAATAAAAGCCAAATGCAGTGTTAGGGTTTACATCTCTTAAAGCTATAGGTAGTATGACGCGCAAAAACTGATAATAAAACTCTCACCTTTTGTGTGAGATCAATAACTTCATCTTCTAGAGAACCATCCGAGTACATTTCTTCTCCATCTCCTGCAGAGCTTCGGCCTGAAGAATGGAAACTTGAACTGCGGTACAGTTGATTGGCAAGGGCGTTCGAGGATGTAACAGCAGTTCTTTTAGTCCCTGGCCTAGAAATCCCAGATTGAATTGTAGAAAAGATTTCCCCACTTATAGCCGTTAGTCATTTTTATTCTAATAGCAATGACTGGGCATCTAAATGTCTACTCCTATTCAATCTAAGCTACTTCGATGATATTGTTAAAAATGTAATGTAATGAAAATAAGGAAAACTGCAAAGGATTGGGATACGGTGCAGGAAGTTCTCCTAAGTCTTACAGGAAATAAATTTTTCAAGGAAATTGAATGCACATGACTCATTTGAAGTGAATCAAAGTCAATATCATTACCAAATGCATTATTCTAACACCTTGCTACGCACTCAATGATTTTTGTTTCAGGGTGAATATAGGGTGGGTGAATTTTGAAAAATTAAATTTCCGTTACTTCTTCGGTTTTTTCTTGGTACTTTTTGAGGATGCTTTCGGCATAATGACAAATACATAGAGACAAAGGCAAATACTCAAAGGTGCAACGACAAGAAACCTTTCCGAATTGCCGCAGTAAGGAAACATTAGTCGAACAAAGTAAATACGTGACAGTAACTTTCGCAGACTTAAAGTGGGAACTTGTCTTGCAATCAGCGTATCCATAAATAAACATGATACATTTTTTCTTAAGCTGATTCTCACACAATGAGTAAATAAAAGATTTCACCTATATACAAACAACATTAATTAGTTAAGACACTAATACGCTCTACGTCACGTTGAAAAATAACTTTTTTCATTTTACACTAATTTGAAGAGCAAATAAATGTCAAAAGAAAGAGTTGTCTAGCTACCCTTCTGTAAATGCCCGTGTAAACAGAAGTAATGCGTAAATTGGCTCACTGATTTACCTAGGTATGTTAATGGCTTTTACAGTATCTGCTAACACTGCGATGCAGGTATCTTTTCTTTTCTCAAGATAAAGGTGCAGTAGAGCAATTATGTCAGAATTAATCTGACAGAGTTCATTACATTCTCAAGGGATAATTAGTCTTTAATGAGAGGAGGAAGGAGGGTTATGGTGATTAACGTACAATTAGTAAAGTAATGGAACTAAAGCCTTATTATTACACGAATAAAGACTTAACCGCATATACACTATAAACCATATAGACATGCTCAGTTAGAAACACATTAGAAAAATCAACATTCCCAGAATACAAGCTGAGTAGGAAACCTATTGTAAATGATACTATAGCTTTCTTTACATGCTAACTACAATAACTCCTCTCTTCAGTGCTACAGATTATTAGAATATCATTCTAAAGAGCTAGACAATATTTTAGATATCTAAGCCAAAGCAAACCGCATGCTGGGGGTTGCATATACCTCAATCGTCATCACTCATCACAGGAAATCTTTCTAATCTATCACGAGTATTACTATTATCAAATACTCAGGCTACATAATAATAATACATATATTTTACATATATTTGTGCTATTTCAACTTTTATATATGCAAAACATAAATACAGACTTCTACCTACATAACACAGTATTACAGCATAATAAAAGTTGTTATTGTTGTTATGAAGTTAGTTGTAGGGTTTGTACATAAGATTAAGGCAAGGAGGTTCACCATTATTTTTACCACTAACCAAGTAAAGAGAAAATGAAGATAATAAAATTTCTATTCTAATAATATGTAATATATTTGTATGAACGAACTTCGTAATTTGCACTCTCGAATCAACTTAAGTTGAAGTGCATAACAAGTTCTATTTGCAAATGATCTATTATTAGTTAACTTACGTGTTACGGAATGATCCCCAGCGACGATGTCCCATACTCTCTCCGTTAGTGTTACTATTCCATGAAAAATAACAATTCAGTAAGGACTATTATTTTTAGTGACTATAGAATTTGAAGCGACATTTGTCATTGATAGAAAAAAATCTGGTTTTATTGAGCTTACCAACTAAGCAGTACAACAGTAGGACTACACAGTTGGTAATTCTGAATTCAAGTGCCAAGGCAGATGTTCTTTAAGCACTTTATGAAATTAAGAAAGCGAATTTATACACAATTTAAAAAGTGTGACTTGGTTTGGTGTAATAATATAGAAAACAAGTGTAGAAAATCTCTATTTGCGACACTAACTACAATACAAAGTAAGTAACTATTATCAGGGCTTCTATGAATATGAAATGAAATTTAATTAGCTACAGTTTTCTTGTGTGCATACTTTTGAGAGTGAGGTGCATACTGAAGTAAGGTATATAGAATATTTGCAAAGCGAAGACTGTAATTTAACTACGTCTTAGTTGGAGACTTGGAGAGTGATTTAACTTTGTGTACAATTCTTCATCGATTGAGAGGTGGCAATGACACAGGGAAAGGTGACTACCTACGTATTATTATGATTACCAGTAGTAAGTAATAAGAAAATGGTTAATAAAATCCCATGAAAAACAGAAAGGGCTTTATCGATAAAGGAAGTTGAGGATATACTTAGTTGCAGTTTTCATGCAAAAAGCCACAATTGCATATAGAACCAAATTGCAAGTCATCCGTCATGCTCGAAAAGGTACATGCAATAAACAAAGCCTATTTCTACCCAGGAATAAATAAGCTACAAATGTGCAAATATACACAGGATTGTTATTGAAGGAAAGCATTCGAAAAGGCAACAAACTTAAGACATGCTGCTCTTGGCACATTCACTTTTGTAGTATTGATCCTTTTTTGTTTTCACTTACTTTTGCGGAGACTTTCGTAGACTAGTTCGTTGCCAACTGTTGCGACTTATAGAAGGATGACTATTACTCCCTCCTCCCGTGCTTTCAGGAACACCCAAGTCACTCACATCCCTGAAAATTCCAAAATAAATATCATTTTATTAGCTAGGTACCTTACATCATTCCAAATCTATTTTCATTTGCATAAAAACCAGGACAAGATGAAATAGGAATGTGGCAATGTTTTTCTATCACTATACTGACTTCTTATCTCTACTCCTTTAAATACTACAAACATTTTGACTGTTCCATTCTAACTTTTGCATAGCATGAAAATTCTATGTAGATTTTGAATTCAGAACATGCTATAGAATCTCAAGATCAAGATCAAACGAATCTGTTTTGTCATCCATCACAGATAAATATCATAATCTTTGCACTTAAACTGATCGTAATTATATTAGAATCTGCCTCTCGTCTGTAGGCAAATATAATCTTATCGTTTCTGACATCGATAACATATTTCATTTTGCAGCAGAGTACTAAGTAAAAGATATTATGTTTATGCGTAGATCATGGCGTGCATAAGATTTAGTCATTGACTGAGAGCACGACATTATGTATATCATCAAAGCCTGAAATCAGAATGACTTACTTACTAGATAGGTAGATAGACTTTAGTTACCTAAAGTTAGAAATGATGTGCGTCACATTCACATCTAGCGAAGACATGAATTCTAACCAAAAAGCCAAAGCACGTTGAAAGAAACATGATTTTTCTTGCAAAAAATAAATATCTCTGAACTTTTGGCGTGCTTTGGGCTTTTAACTAGCAACTCGTAATTTTTTATGAAAATAAACGTGAAATTCTGTTGCCTCTGCTAACCAACAAAGATTTCTCTGTACATAATTTAGGTATCTGTAAGTATAATCGTTTTCTGAGTTGGGGAACTATTTACTCTCTTTATCATTTCTTTTAAAATGCTTTCAGTATATCAGAGACACAGAACCAAAATTAGGTACTGGTACTTGCTACCTATCCTCTACTTAACAAACACAACAAATTCCAAGCATTGCATCTTGCATCCTGCATCCTACTCTGTTCACTAAGCCAAAGCACTACTCTACAATTCAAATCTTATCTTTGAGCATTACACATGTACGTATTCCTTTTTATTTATAGTGTAAAGTACTAGATAACAAATAAACAAACAAAAAGTAGCATTTGGAGCTTCCGTGTACATTTTTTCTGTCAGTTGGTTGAATAAGCTATAGAAAATGTGGAGAGGGGGCTAATATGATTATTAGTGTTTCTTAACTACGGCTAACTACCTTCCTATCTCGTCGGTTTTTACTGCAAATTCTTCCTTTTTTGCTACTTTGGTTAGTAAGAACTATACTTATGGTTTCTGTCTCTGTCCTATTTTAATTTTAAATGCTAAGCACACTCTTTACTCGCTTCACTAATGTTAACCTGCACAAAGTTTTTACTCACTCATGTTAATTATCTCTTGTTCCTTGCTTCCTTTCGAATAATTCATTTCTTAGATATTTCTATAACACTGTGTTCTTTCTTAGCTCTGTGGATTTGTAATCTCTGCTATGTGAAGTACATTCAAGCAGGCGATTCGACTCTCGTTTTCTTTCAGGCGATACTAATAGGCTTTTCTTTGTAGCTTCAATCTCAAAACCTAATTGCTTATAGCATTCACATCAGCTTACTTACCTACACTCAAAACCACCTACTCATAAAGTGGTACTACTGATAGTTTAACATATCATAGAACGCTAGCCACCACAACATCAATAAAACAGTTAAGATAACTACTTAACTTCTACCTATTGAGATATTGACAGGTATTCTATTCTATTACGTTGTACGGTGCTATAAATGAAAAAATACACTTGTCTAGAGGCTGAATTTCATCCATACTTAATTCAAGTATCAATTATTGTCGGAAACGCAATCTAAATCCAAAGGAGGCTAGTGAATTTCGTAGCCAAAGGCTTTGGCTTCAATTTATAAAAGTTTTCATGCTCAAAAAACGCACTTCAACTACACGATCAAGAAAATTCAGATTTGGTGAAGTGTTTTTCTTCGTTATTCTTGTAGAGTGAGTTTATTCTCACAATGTTTATATATTCACTTGCATTTGCTACGCATTTTTTCTGAGAAATCTCTACCGTTAGATTAATATGTATAATAAAGTATAGCTTTACTGTTTAAGGTCGCTTGATTCAACATATCTATTTATGTAAAGCATAGCATGACTAACGCATATAGCTAAAGAAGCGTTAGAAATGTTTCAATTGGAACTTCATGACAAGTAAAGTGTATGTTTTCGTACTTGAAAAATAATTCTGCCGTTCGTTACAATAATCATCTCACTCTTCCCTCAGACACAGAGTAGTTTTAAATGACTATTTCATGTCGCATGACTGCTATGCAAGTATTTGGCTAGCCTTGCCTTCTCTTCTGTTGTGCTTTGCATATTTAACAAGTTATAATCACCACCTGTACTGTAAGTACATAATTTACAACTAATGCAGACAATCTCTGCTAAGTTGTACTTTGGTCACTTTGGTGCATTGCATGATGCAGTAGTCTTACAGCTACACAGTAGAGTCTTGAGAGCAGTTCCCGTTTTATACAGGTAGAAAGGATGCCAGAATTCATTTTGCATACGGCAATCAGAAAAAGAAGAATCTTCTGACAATATAACAACAATGTATATAGAAAGAAGGGGAATTGCTATACAAGTAATACTTGCTTTGCTGATTTCGTTTTATAAGGACACAGGTTAAACCAGACTTAATCAGAGTAAGTCATAGTATGCAAAAATATCAATTAACTTTGAAAGAAGGGAGGCGAGTGGTCGTAATATTTTGCATCATACTTTCCACTATAGTTAATTGGTGTGTATACACATGCACTAAACCTACATACATACAGTTACAAAGTTATTGTGCCGTGTAGAAGCTAAGTAGAAAACTTCTTCAAACTCTGTCAACTCTTAAACGTACGGGAATTCGTTTCGTCCTCTTTGTTTTAATCTGGCAAAAAAGTTATGAAGCAGCCCCCAGATTTAACATCGGCTTGTTTTTAAGATAAGCAAATGACAGCATAACATAACAGAACTTGGTAAACAAGATTATATATTGAATGATGTAGAAGAACACAATACACACACTTTTTTTGATTAGGGTTTACAATGTTGAACTACACGCACATACAGAGCGTAGGGAAAATTCCTAAATGATCACTGAACATATTCATCATGTACAGATAGAGCTGTAGACAATGTTGTTAACATTATGCATTCTTTATGCATCCGTGCGTTGACTTAAGGAGTTGAACTAGGTAAAGTACATAAAAAGCTAACTAAATACTAACGATAATGACGGTAATATAATAAAATGTGCGAAAGCAGGCTTGTGTGTTTCAGATTAGAACGTGAAGGAACTTACAAACATAAAGCTTCGTCCCGTCTTTCCAACTCCCAACATTAGCGATAAGTCTTAGACAAGTACCAATTTTAAATAATCAGCGAGAAAAGAATGTGCGCAATTATTATAATAAAATCTTAGCGAAGAATGTAACGTGCAGTATGTAATCAAATCACATTGTTCATCCTCTTCTCTCTATTATAACATAACTCAAGCTCGGCAACTCTCAAATCCTGACAAATAAGTGCACAGAGACAATACGAACATAAGTAGAAAATGGCATAACAGTCAAAGGAATTGGATTTGCAGGTGCTTTTATGTGTCAAAATCTAATAATAATGCATTTGTTAACTTCTATTTGAATAAACAAGGCTATATCTCTGTATGTATATTTCATAGTTAGAGATTAACTGAAGTTACATAGTTAAAAATTATTTCTATGATGGCTGGTACCCATATTGTCTTGACTGGGCTTTTAGCACAAAGTACTCACTGTATGGAAAGATAATCTGCATCTATCTGAATAATGTGTTTATTAAAACTGTGCAAGTCTGCAGAATCTATTAACTATGCAATGCACACTATCAACTCAACCGCGAAACGAGCTAAGAAATATTAAACATAAAGATAGCACATCGAATCCTTATATATTCATTGCGAATCACAACTTCCAATTCAGAATGCCTTTGTATAGGAATTGAACAAATAAATATGGCGAGGAGAAGTCATGAGCTAACCTAAGCCAAGAAAAACAAGGTAAATCACGAATAATAATGTAAGAGAGATAGTGTTAGGGATTTATCTTAGTTGGATGTTATGTTCATGTCAGTTCCCTCGTTAACATTTAAACTCTGAAGAACTCTACTCTCTGTGGGCTACGTAATTTTCAGTCAATATTCATTCAAAATTCCTTAGTACAATGAAGTGAAGACGCACGAGCGAAACTACTTAAAATTTTAATTTCTTTCTTTACTGATAAATCTCTAGATGATCGTAAGCGTTTTTCCACGCCTGGTTTACTGAGGCTAGGCCAAGACACACACTCACTCAGATCCTACATATGTATATATTCTAAAATAATGGTAAAACTACTATAGATAAGTATGCTACGTAGTGTTTTGTACTCTTCCACTGTTTATCTTCGACATTTGTAGGCGTGTGTAAATAGCAAGTTAAATTAACTGTTTCTGGCTTGAATTCCATAGGTTTTCCTATTAGTATTTCAATGTAGAGCTATGCTCATAGATTAGCTCTGCCTCTGACTTTGTGAAATCGTACTCTATTTTTACCATACCTTTTTATAGTTTATAACAACAGAGTGCTAGAAAGATTAAGGTGCAAGAAAAATTATTATGAAAGCTGTTTCTACTTATATGTGCACGTACTAGCAGTAAGCAAATGGCAAGTATAATATACGAGTGTAATTGTAAAGGATTTTGCAATGTATTCTTGAAAGAGGAGACAAAAGCCATAATTATTTGCCTACTAGACTTACTGCCTACTTCTTGTGCTATTATTTATCGTGTAAAGTGAATTAAAATTTTATATCCAACATGTAGTATACGCTGCACTAAAGGCAAAAATGCATTTCTGCTATAAATACATATCTTATCCATCTACTTTGACACAAAAACATTTTGATGCACAGATAAATAGCCAGAAATGTGTGGAAAATGTAAACATATGTACAGATAAATTATTAAAAGTATCAGCAGTAACACAGAAAAGGACTTTAGTATTTATCCTCAATATTTCCCGAAACTTTGTATAAAACTTAGGAAGGATAGCCCAGATTTGATTTTACAAAGCGTTCTTTTATTCATATTTTATATTATATTTTTCTACGAATTGAAACATTAAAATGTAATTAACACAAAGTAAGTAATCATAATTAAAATGTACAGTTGTTTATTATTATTCCCATTTGTATTAAATCCACTTTGAGCTGTTTGACTTCTTTACAGCACGGAGTGAATCTTTCAGGGCAATTACGCGTAATTTTGAACAAGTAGGCTTAAGTGAGACTTCATATCAAACTAATCAGGCCAAGTAAATAATATTTCTTCGCCGAGGAAATAAGTATATTCTTTCATATTCTGGTTGGATTGCTTTATTTACTCGTATTTCGACTATAGTCGAGTCAACTAACTATCTAATACCTTGAAAATTGATGTGGTGTTCACTTATTTAGCGCTAATTGCACCAAGTAGAAGGTAACACTGCAAAAACAGTTTATTTAAACTCAGGCACAGCACAATGAAAACTAATGATACGTACACGATGTTTGGTAGAGAGATACACAACAGCTCATTGTCAGCTGTAGATATTTGCTAATGCCTTTCTCAAGTTCTCATTCTCATTCATGTTCCACCATTTACCATTAACTCTGCTGCAGTTGAAAATCCTATTAATCCTTCGCTAGCCCTTTTCGTACTAATCACTAAATCATATTATATTGCCGGCATACCAAAGCAGTATTAAATTCATGATCATAGCTTAAGTAAGTTATATTAAATGATACACAATGCAAGTGTCATTTCGTGATTGGATTTGACATACTCTTGTAAAGTCTAGCTAACATGTTTTGATTATTATTGTCGTTTTTATGTTGCTTATTCTTTAGCTATATTTATTTATGTCACGCTTTGTTGAATGTGATGAAAATAGGCAACGGGATAATTTATAAGTAATTTTTTCTTCTCCTGAGGACTGCAATGAGAATAAAATATGTTTATTCATTGACAGATATGTAATAGTTTACCTACATAGATAGCTAAACTATATTAACTAGACATATTCGAGGTTCAGCTCAACTAAGAAACAGCTCTACGATAATGTCCTTAAGAATATGCAGTACGGATATGCAAGCATACAAAATACTTCACGTTACTAATAGAACTTACAATTAACAGTGATCGAGTACTGAGAAAAATGACATCAATAGAGTTCCAAATTAAGATTTACAATAGTGTGTTTCCAGTTATTAATTTATCTACAGTAAAAATATTTTTAAACAAGTTAAAATGTTTCATGTAGAAAATGACATATATTTTATGATCATAGAAAACAAATTCATGTATCTTATTGACATTCTACTTGTGTTTTGTAACATTGTTGCAACTGGTTCTTTAGGTAATACTTTTATTTGATACACTACACTGCAGTAAAATTCATTTTTACTACTTTTGGTTACAAGTTGATATCATATTATTATAGTGTCTTACCTATCTATCCTACCTTTGATTGTCAATATAATAAAGTTATACCTAAATACCAAACTTGGATGGTATTGTTGGAATTGGAGATTCGGCTCAAATTATTCACGTATAAATAGCTTGCCAAGCCGCAACCACAACTAAACCAGATCGAAATATCTATCATTTGTATTTCTTGTAAGGAAAAACGCTCAGTTAGTACATAATAGTAGTAGCATTTAGCTACTTATTTCTCTAGATCGTGTTAACCTAAAATTTCACAATTTTTTAAAATGGTACACATGAACAATAATGAAAACTACCTTCGGTGGTCGCAATGATATAGTTATTTCTATTACGCCTGCACTTTTTAGAAACAATTATTTTTGCCAAGCCATTTACACCAGCCTTTATGCAGTAATGAAATGAAAATATAACTAGTGCCCCACACCACACATGAGATATGATATTTCAATAAACCCAAAGTTTAGAATACGGAGTAACCTACTATAAACTTCGTATTAAAATTTGTAGTATTCTACTAAAATACCAAGAGTACCAGCATTAATTGGTTTGGTGAAACTTTGGCTGGATTAAATTTTCGTTATTCTGTCTGATATTAAGAAACCAGACAACAGTATTCTAAATGATCTTTAACAAACTTAAAAAGGAAAAAGTAACCTATGTAAATAGTTACAACTGCTTGTAAACATTTTCATTGCAAAAATTATATGCTGGCTTTTTTCATATCCAAAGAGAATGCATAAGTAACCGTGCGCCGTGCAATATGCATGCATGTCAACTCTGCTAATTTGACCAAGTGACACCCAGAAAAGAACACAGAACAAATATGATGAGCCCTCTTCTCCTTTTCAGATCAGAAATTGAAGATATCAAGTAAAGTAACCAAAGCAAATCGTAGCCATGCTATACTCAGATATGTTTTCTTTGTGTGTACTTTTATGTATGCACGTAGACTTTGACTTGGAGTAGGCCAAGCCATTTAAATCCAATAAAGAGAAAAGTAGAAAAATTGAATCCTCACTTCAACCACCATTATCTCATTCTTTTGTGTATTTGCATTTTGGTAGACAGTGACAATTTTTCATGGTTTTCCTATCAATTGATTAGGGATCCGACCAGAAAGAACACAAATTAACCGAACTATACTTCCAACTGAACACAGGAGCACACTATAAAGGAAACTAATGGACACTAATAAAATATTACCACACAGCTACTACATAATTCCTAATCGAGAATTATAGTAATTGCCCACTAATTCAGTAGCACTGATGAAAAATCTAACTTTTCCTCTATACAATAATTTGAGCATTAAATAATTGAAGATTGTATCAGTTTCTTCATATATGTACTTGTAGCTTGTAGTATGTCCCTTGACTGAAACTGAATGATGTATTAAGATAAGGTAAAATGATTAGTTAGATTTAAATGAAATGAAATTGAGGACATTATGAATTGCTAAACCTTTAAATGAGTTCCCAGCTCAGCGGTGGTGGTAAGTGAGGACGAGATGAGGAATTTATAATTTGTAATGCTATCGCAATGTTATTCTTCATGTGTAAAAGTAGAACTGCGAAGACAATAGTATAAAAGTGAGTCAGATAGAAGAACCTCAGTGGTCTACGAAGAACAATGGATTTAATATTGTCGTGTCTGACTCAAAAGAACAGATCGTAAGAACCAAATAGGAATCACCAAAAGAATTAACTCACGTAAGAACACAGAATTTCGTTCCTCGAACCAACTCAGAGTGCAATAATATTAAATGGGAGGATTTTGACGAGAAGTGTAAAGAGCTGAGCCTAGGAGCAGACTGACTGACAGACAAGACAGACTAGGCCATTCGTCAACGCATTTCTCATTCTTTCATTTCACTCTCCACTTATTGCTTACGTATGTACGTAAGCAGAAATCCTACAGCAATGTATGTAGCTAGTTCTTTATATCTTTGTGTGTGTGTATAAGTATCCACTAACATATTTCATATCCTGCGTTAAGTTCAGCTCACACCATAATCAGTCAAGTTACTTTAGTTGGCTCTTGATAAATAAATACATTAACACACTGTGCATTATTAACTATTATTAAATACTATCTCACTACAATACTTCATTTAAGATAATCTTTGCAGAAGAAAAAATATAAAATTATTCCCTACACTAACCAACCGACAAATAGTATTATAAAGTGTATTTAGAGCTTTACTTATCCTTATAAGTTACTGACAATCTCTAATAAGAAGTTAAGTAGTGTCGGTAGCGTAATAAAGGGAGAGACTATTTTGTCGATAGCTTTGACTCTGTGAGAATGTGTGCAAGATTGGTAGGGAACGAAGTATGCTACACCCTATCCTTTTTGCCTTTTGGTTAGTGTTACGTTATGTTGTTAGAGATTGAACACTTACTCGTACACATGCTGTTGTATTGTGTCCGCACATAATGAATACTACACAAAAATACTTACATTTTATAGTAGCACATTACATCTATATATTTATACATAAAACTCTATACACAATGCAGGTAACTAACTTTTACCTTAGGCCAAGTCAACCTTACGATCAGAGCTGTAAGGAAAACTTTTGCTTTGGTGTGTTGAATTAAGCCTAACAATGCTAAACTAAAATACATAGAATACATTATTACAAAGAGGATAGGAGTCAAAACAGCTGCTCCGCTCTGGGAACTACAATTAATTCTATTATTGATATACATATGTACTAGTTGTACTACAGCCTAACTTAGGAATCAAACGAAACCAGAAAGATTTTTCGTTCGAATCTTACCTTTTCTATTATTATGTATTATCTCTATAAAATTGTGCACCATATCCACAGATTGATCATTTATGCATGTATGTACATTATAAATCCTATATACACCACAAGAATCTAATTATACAGATAATATAAAATGTAAGTACCTCTCTATATAAGATTTCCAAATGTTGAAATGCATTGACTGAATTGAATGTTTAAGGCAATTGACGGCAGCAGAAAGGAAAAAGCCACAGATTTCCTACGACACTTGAGACAAAACGGCAAACCAATAAAAGTTAGACGAACCTATTTCCATTTAAATGCAAGTGAAACGATTCAGACTCATTGCTTCACTTGCTTTAAACTGTTCAAGTAGCCTGTGCTGTGTGTGCTCTTAGCAGCAGCACAGCAGTAGTGCTTTATATTTAGATTGGGAGAGAGATAGACTTTTTCTCATATATCACGTTGCCTTTAAAATACAACAAAGATGTGATGAGCTGACGATGAGATTGAGATCATGAGACAAAAGACAAAAGGGAAACGCAAGAGAAAGAGAATGCTTTTGCATGCATTATATTATTATGATATGCTCCTAACTAAACTGTCAAATCAAATTCATATACCACTAATAGCTGACGAGTTTTCTATTCAGCTTCATTATTATACGCCTAAAAGGATTATACGCTCAATACTCTTCGGTATAGTCCTTATGTACCACAATAAATATTTATTAGCACGTAGACTATTGTCATACTTATGAAGTAGTAGGCGTTCTGTAAATTAAGCACATGCAAATTACATTTTCATTAACAGCAACCTCAACTAGAATAGTAGGTCAGTATTTATTTTGGATTAAGATTTCAAGATACACACGATCCAAACTCGCCAAGTAGTGAAATATTATATTGCCAACACTAAACATGCTCTTACTATGGAGTCTATTTTTGTTAAGGTTAGCTAATACATTTTATTCATAAAAAAGAATGTCAATCCTTTTACAAATTGTTTTCAAAGATATATATTATATCTATACAGACAATCATTTCTTTCTCAACCACTATTTATATGTATAATTCAATTAAGAGCACAATAGAGCAAGGCTTTGAATTAAAGTGCATGTTTTTTCCCTTCCTGAGTGATAAGATCAGTTCTTGGTTTTACATTGTCAAAGTTATCCTCAATTCACAAATATAATAGAATTTTTAAGGAAGGGAAGAATTGCTTTCCGAATTTGGTCCATATCTTAATGTTTGATGCCTCTTAATCCGCATTCACACATTAAAAGCAGTAAAAATAGCCCTAAAAACCAGTCAAAGTCACTAGAAGTGTGTTTCTCTGCACAATAAATTAAATGGTTTTGATTAGCCTTGCTGTGCCGTCCTAATAGTTTGTTATTGAATTATGAGACTGTTGTTAATGCACCGTAACAAGAGACTGCATAGCAAGATTGCAACCAGCAGTTGAAAATCTCAGCAATTTCATTGTGTAGCGCTATTGGTTAATTATGAGTAAGCAATGCAATGTCAAGTTACTATCGTGTGCACCAGCTGCCATCAGAAAGACATAAAACCCAAAGTCAAGCAAGCGAAGGAATTAGAAATGAGAATTAAATTTCAGGAATGTCATTCAAATTCTCTACTGTTACCTTTAAATCAAAGGACGAATGTCTACGTGCTCCCCATGCTGGGATAACTACCAACAACCTCAACAACAATTATACTACCTTATAGCTATCAAATTACTAATATCTAGTTATCTACATAGAAGCTAAATTCCATAAAAAACACCATGCAGCATGTGTACTAGTTCTCAAACAATCCTATAGGCATATAATATAATTATACACTGATCTGCAATTATTGCATTTTCTATACGTGCGGTCACAATTTCTTTTTTCTTTTATCTTGCATAAAATTGAAATTGCCAGCAATAACCAAGCAATAAATTACGTTTAGCCATTCCAATTGACAATCTAGAGTATAAGTGTATCAAAATCAAGTTATCAATTATTTAAAATTAAAAAATTATTTCTAATGTAAAATTGCTCAAGTATTTGTGCAACATCTCATTTATTCAGAGTAATCTAAATGTACATTGCACATGGCGATAAAGAAAAGCTTAATGATATTATGGGTTGATACAGTCATTTATTTTTTATTTGCTTGACTCATTCATAACAGTCAACCAACCTTTGGAATCCTTAATCATTTCTTACAGTTAGTAATGACATTATGTGTAGGCACTGGAATTTATTAAGAAATTCATCGCGAGAATGATGTTGATTATGTTTAGGTACAGTTGTTTTGATCCGTGATTAGTAAACAACAATGTCAGTAAATGGGAGATTAGGTACAATTGCTAATTTAAATTGACATGGATTAATAAAAATGGCTTTCGCAACATCTCAGTCATTTAAAATGGTGGTAACAACAGAATTATTAGCGAGCTGAGTTGCAAGAACATCTTACTGTGTCGGAACAATAAGCTCGCACCTTTTCCACTGTATTTGCAAGTCATTTACTGAGTTAGCCAAGACTTTATGATTTGATTATAAATGATAATTTATAACACATGCACATTTCCTCCCTGATTGAATCCATCAATAAAGCTGTATCGTGAATATCTAAACTTTTCTAGACATTTTGATTAAATTTCAAAATTGATAGTGCATGAACAATGAAAGTAGTAGAAACATAATGTAAATGATGCTCTTATCATTATTTAGTTGTAATATCTCGTAGGCAAACTGTGTTTGATCTTCGACGTGGATAACGCGTTGAGATGTTTTTCTTATTTAGTGTCGACTACAAAGAAAAGCTCTTATGAAATTTAATCAGAAATCGAGAGCAAGGGACGATTGTTAGATAACAGTTTACTACAGAAAAATTATTGGATGCATGGTTGCATGCGTTTGAGATTATTATAATTTAGGTGCATAATGAAAAGATTGGTCGTGACATATCCCAAGTTTACAATGCAAACTAGTCCATCCACACTCTATAAAGTTTACGATACATGAAATTAACCTATGACCCATTCTTGCGGCTAGAGGAAGTTACTGAATGCAAAAATCACCTTGATTATATTGTAAAATAAATAGGATTTTTATTGCTATTATTCAGTTTTGTAATTGTTTTGCAGTGTCCACACTACGGCGAGTTCTTTGCTGAGAAACTATATTAGCATACGACTTAAATGCGAAGGAGCATTCATGTAGTAATACTGCAGGGATTAAGGATGCGCTTTTAAAACAATTAACCATCTAAGGTATAAATACTTACATAACTCTCTATTGTTATAAAATAGTCCTACGTTCTGCCTCTGTTGAATATCTCTCATCATCACAATCATCAGTAACACAGTCTATAGCTACTCATTTCAAACTCGTTTAATTAAAGTTATCAAAGAAGAAGAGCTACGAAATCCTCTTTGTTTTGTTCAAGTCATAAAAAATCATGATAAGTTTTAATTGCATTGTTTTAGAGATCTTTTTAAGTCTTGATGATGTACCTGAGACAGGACACGTCAGAACAAATAGGCAAGAGAGCCTTTTATGGAGCAGATGGACTCAGGCTTAATTGACCTGACTAGAATGACTGTACTACGTAGCAGTACCTAGTAATGTTATTATTAGGCAGGTTTTTTACATTCCCTTCACACTTCGTTTGTTTGACGGTATTTTAACTTCACGGTAACCCTTTCAAGGCTATCCGCTACTTGCTATTCTTAGTGAGCATTTATTCCATGACTTATGTATGCATTTTTATACAGACTGCAGGCTAAGAAACAAATACTTAGCTAGACAAAACCTCTATTACCAAACAGGTTGCAATTATACAACTATTTAAATATCAGCTTCATTTAAAAAGGTAGTAATTATTGCGCTAAAAACTACTAGGTAATAATGTTTTAAAGGCTAGATAGTTCCTTTGCAAATATTTTTGTTTTGTTTTTCTGAGAATTTCAATAATATTTATGTGCTTGTAATACTTGTCCTTTCTTAATTTAGCTATAGAAGTTTATTGTGATACATTGTTTTCGATGTTGAGCATAGATTATCAAATCATCATTATTGCTTCGTTGCAGATACAGATTTAAGGCATGCAAGTTATCGCTTTGCTTTAGTGATAGTCATAAACTATCAAAGTACCAAGTACCTGTTGTAAGGTAAATTACCTAAATGTACAATTTGTGATGTGCAATGTAATGGATCTAACACAAAAATTCTCACCTAACAAAAAACTTTCGCTGATATTGTTTGATAATATCTTAAACAACCGCAGAGTAATAATGCTATGTAAGTCTCACGGCAATCTGTACACAACAAAACATTATTAATAAAACTACAAGCTGCACATCAGCACATCTGCTAATAGAATAAAAAGACGCAAAAATAAATAAACACGCATATGCATTATACATAACTTATAACTACCAAGTAAGTTGTACGGTTGTACGTATTTGTTTTGTGTGCCTCAGTTTGTTCAAATAATATTCAATTGAAAAATGACGAATGGTCACATGTATTATGGCATAGCACAAATTTCTACATAGTAGTATTATATTGTAGCTTACAACTTTTTAACTGCAAGCTATGCGCAAACAGCATTCGTTTATTGCAAACACAAAAAGTATATGCGAAATAAGCATTCTCCGTCATAATAAGTTTTACTGATAATTTCATTTGAATAGCACTAAATTAGTTGGTAAGTATTCTTTGCATTTCTACATGACATCACTTCACAACATCTCTGTTATGATGAATGATGAGCATATGCTAGTTATTTATTTTAAAAATAGCAATATAATGTGCAAAGACAGAGTGCTTAGCCATATTTCTTGATAATGGTATCTCTCAGGATATTATGACTTTGTTGCAATGTGCTCATCTCTCCGCCAGGGCCAATTGAATGAAAGATTTCTCAATACTAACCAATTATTACAATTAACAAATAGCTAAAGATTAGTTTATCTAATGATAAAATCATGTTTCTCATGGGATTTTAACTGAAATGAGAAAGTCTACCACCTCATTACGATATACTATTACCTATACATAGTTTTCCCCTCATGTCGGCTATTTTTATTGCCAATGCTAACCCTTCAGTAAAAAAGAGACTTCTATGCATAAGATCTATATAAGTAGTAAAATCAACCTGTTTTAAAGTTGTAAATAGTAAATAGATATGTATTTGCAGGTACACAGAAAAATTAATGATACTTTTGGTACACATGTAACGTTAAATGTAATTGATATTACATATCAATGTTGAATTGAATTTTTGAAACAGTTATCAAAAGCTTAAAGAACCCCATATCGAAAAGGCAGCTAACGGGTCAGGCCAAAGAAAGCGAAAAAGGTTCATTATCACTATAACTGGGAGAAAATAAACATGAAACATAATAATATCACTGGCCAAATGTACAACGTGATACAAGAAAATTCTGCTGTCGATATTAATTGTTGTAGATTTAGACCTTGTCAGAACCTTGTTAGATATCAATGCACCTGGTAAGGTGTGAGAGTGCACTATAAGAAAATGCATTTTTGAAATTAATGCAGATAACATTTATGAAAAATTTGTAGAAATACATGTTTAACACTAATGTAATAATGTTCTTTCATCCACACCTGAACTATAAATGGGTAATCCCGTAATAACAAAACTCACAAACATGCAAAAGATGAGTTGCATTACGAGATACATTTGGTAGTACACTAAGACCTATTGCAGTAAAGTGAAAATATAATGTTTACCTTGATTAGTATCTAATGTTCGCTAATTTATGGCTAATAATTTAGTAATAAATTAGTAGCTACTTATAGTTACCTATACTCATTTCAATCGACAGCTGTTAATTAATTTCACTAATTCTGTTAGTCATTTTTTGCGAATTCGGTTTCAAACTTTTAGCACTGGTATAGCATATTTGTAGTATTCTGTATTATGCTAAAATAATATTGTAGAAAATAGTAATACTATTGTAGCAGATGGAGGATTGGATTGTAATAATGCATAGAGAAGTGAAGCAATACAATTATGGTAATCTTATTCTGCGTATTACTTAATTCACATGAACTAAGAACTTTTGTACTATTAATACACAAACAGAAACTCATAATATCGTTATGAAGTTATGATATCATATATTTCTATCATTCTGTATTACGTATTATTAACAGTGATAAATGATATGCATAGCAATGACATATTATTATGAGGTGAAACCACATATGTTAAGTATAAGTCTGAAATGGAAATCTTAAGAAATTGATCGTGAGAAATTTTGATACTTGAATACCTTATGCCACTACTAAACGTTATTTTACCAACAAAACGCAATTTTTTAAGAATTGCAATTATGGAAAAGAGAAAAGTTTGCATTTAGGACATTTCATAAGTGTGCAGTGAATTTAGCACGTAATGACTATGTGCATTGTAGTATCAGTGGCACACTCATTTATCTTTGTTCATAATTTTTTGTGTGTAAATAAAATTATTACTAAAATATGGGTCCACACTGACACTTTATATAAAATACGTTGACAAAGTTGTTTTATATGATGGTACAATTGCATTTTGCATCCGTTTATATATACCTCACGACAGTAATCCACTTGATTATTCGTGAAATATCCATTGAGCTAATGTAAATGTGAAGAACTACTTATGCAGAAGTGATATTCATCTCTTTTAATTTATTGTCCTATATGGTTTGTCAAAAGGATGTCCCTTCCCTTCCTGTGCTTTCAACAGCTACAAGGCAAATGATAAATAATATTCTCGCAATAACTATTATGTACCTCCTTCACAAAACAGAATAGTGCTAATATTATGTTTCATACTTCCATTCATTATTCATTCAAAGAAGTTTGCCTCCTTTATCCTTATTCTAAATTGTGACGAGAAAGAAGCACTTGCGAGTTTTGTCCGTGTAACACTTGTCTCCAACTCCAAATGTAAAATGCAGTCACTAGTGTCTAATGTCTAATAATAATAACTTGCATCCACAATGAAATTCTGAGAACACATCACTTAGAATTACTAAAAGTTAAGCCACCTGTTTTTTATTAGGTACTCATAAAATTCTTCCCAAAGCTGACTGGCAGGTATAGGTAATAGGTATGCATCGTGAATACTAGCAAGGTAATTATAATGCGTATAATATGCGTTTTGTTTCATTTGTCAACATTTAATGTTTCTGTCTATTCACTATTTTTGAACATGACGTGAGAAGAAACTTTACTTTGACTAATAGACATAGTAAATATTTATAATTATTAAAGAATATGCCTCAGGAAGATATATTAAATGTTATTCCTAATCCTCACTCATATACGCACATAAAAACTTCATAAAGTCTTGTTCTCATTATACGAGTCATTAAAATGAAGGATCTAATGCTCAAAAATACTAAGGACGCTAACGGATATGCCTCAACTATAGAGTGCCTAAAGATTATAATGTAGAATTGCTCTCACATGTTTAACTGAGTAAAAATGCTACTTGGTTAAATTAAGTAGAATAGAGAGCAATGGTAAGGTGTCTACAAACCAGAAAATAACTGAGGTAAGCTGTACTTATGGCACTTGTATTAAAAAGCTCATATACCAAAATACGTGTTATAGGGACTAGGAATAGAATTACAATTTACTCAAGTAATTATGAAGAGCTGAAAGCGTTAAGTAGAAAAGATACACTCATTCAGGAGATTGACAGAGCAAAAATAATTGAAAACCAGACGAGACGATCTTTAGCCATTCAAAAGACAAACTCTCTCAATGGAAAAATTCAAGTTTAAACTTTGAATCATACTAGAAGATTATTAGGATTATTAAAGAACAATCCTTTCCATTCAACACTATCTAAAGACAAAAAGTGTCCAATCTGAAGATTGACATGAAGTTCAGCCACCGTGCACATCGCTACGCATTTCAAGTGGAATTCTAAGATTGATAACGTGAGCTGCAATTTAGACGTTATCTGACCAATCTTTTACAGTCCGTTAGATTAGAATTTTATTGTAGTATTTACGTTTATGAATAGCGTCATATTCCCTTTGCTCTTCTTTTACTTTTAAGTTTTGAAATTGAATTATAATTAACGTCCTAACAGATGGTAATATTCTATGAACTTTTAATCTAAGAGTAGCTTTTTGACTTTTATATGTAGTGAGCGAATAACTGTTTACTGAAACAGTAGTCGGAAGAATGCGACATGGGTATTACATTTCTTGGAATCATTAATGCATGAGATTTTTTCTAGTCTATTATGTCTACAGAATCCAATTTTATTGAATTGTGAAGGGAAGGCAAATTAATGAAATGCAGTCACCGAAGCCCAACGACAAAGTGCAAGGGCAGGAATAAATAACTGGCTCGACTATTTACGTGCACATGTGCGAGTTCTTGCAATTCTCTAGAATGCATTTCATTTTTCTATGGCTCTTTGTAAGTCGAGACATACATAGGAATCTTTTGTGTTCTAATAATTGCAACTAACTTTAGCGTGAAAGACTCCTGTGGTGATTTCCTTTATTTATTTGCATGCACACTCTTCAACTGTACACACGCTAACCTATACGTAAATTGAGTAACACATATAATAAATATTGCAAATTAATTTGTAAATATCCTCTATATATCTGTAATTCTTCTAAATAACCATAAGTACGATCCTTATGTACATGTAGTATCAGAAAATTGAATGTTAAAATGTGTAGCCAAAAAGGAGAAGTATCGAGATGAAAAACAGAAAATAAACTTTTTAGGTTTTCTAGATTGCCAACCATAAAAATTTCGCATTTTCTTAGAAAAAGTTGGGTAGGAATGCTTTTTTGCACTTCAGTATAGATGAATTGTTGACTGAAGTTAAGTTAATGGAGCATAAAATCTATCCACGTTCAATTCTCTGCGGTTGAGCTCGACCCACTCTTGATTCCACAACAAAAATTCCATTCAGTGCTCGTTTGTAGCCAAATTCCATTGCTTCCTTTCCATCAATTACTCATGTTCATGTTGGTAATGGCTGTCGTGATGTGCCCTTAGTACCTATCTGCACTATTATATTTACCTTTGTGAACTATTATACTCAGCTAGCAAATCCTGTGTGCAAATCTCTTGAACATTTTCCTATTTTGACTATTTTCCTTAAGATTGCCATAAAATTACAAGGAGACAACAACCTTTCATTTTGCTACATTGTTAAATATTTGAAAGTATTTCTTGAAGCACTGTAGCTTGTAGAAACAATGTGTACTAAACAGAAACGTACAAAGTCTGTCCATATAGCGATCGGTGATTTATTTTGGTGTTCGCAAACCATAATATAACTTACAAACTAATTAATGAGCTACTAAAGAGTTAATTATCATTGAAACTGTTAGATATTTAGGTAAATTGGTGATAGTAAACATGAATAGGTAGGTAAAGTACACAAACTATGTATCAACAATGCTCTAGTACTAAAATGTCGGCAATTAAGCCAAATTGGTAGTACATATAATTATGACTACTTACTTATCTGCAGACCTAACATAATTGAACCTTATAATTAGTAGTAGCAATATTAGTACATACACGCTAAGCCTATAAATATATGTAGCATTAATATAATATATCTTGTCCAATTGCTATTTTAAGTCAATCCAATTCGATTTGTTCATGCAAAGCTGAATTTTATCACACCAAATGTAAGATAAGCAAAAGGAAAACAGAAAAGAACATGACTGAGTCGTAACGATTGAGTTCAATCGCATTTTTGCAGGCAGGAAATGCAACTACTTATACCTAACCAAGTATATCAACAAAATGAAACCACCTGCAGTGAAAGATTTCCCTTGTCTTATTTCTAAAGAAATAAATGTATTCTACCTCAGCAGCAGAGAGAAATAAGTTCGTTAAAAATATAAAGGTGCTACCCTGTGCTAGAGAACTACTCAATAATCCTTTGATGTAACGAGTTCAGTAATAAAATCTATTATAATGCTATATATCATTGGCTGTACGGCATATCGAACATTTAGCGACCAATTATCTTATGTTTATGGCACATGCCTACATAATTCATATTTATTCATCTGTAAAAGCAATTAGCCATGCTATCACTGTAAACTGACACATAAATGTACCGTTACACTTATTCCTATATAAATTATACTGACAATGAGTCTTATTATATAAGAACTTCCTCCCTAAGGTCTATGATACGAAAAATTACATCACAGATTGATGTTCGTTTAATTACATGGATGCATGAATACATTAATACTTTTTGACGTTATCAATATGGAGCTTGAACTATTATGTGACTACATATAGAATTAATGGAACATATTAAGTAGATTTAAAAAACGTAAACGATTTCCGTAATCTTCACATTAAAATTTTCCAAGTTACCTAAGGCTATAAGAATTAAAAAGGCTTTGACCATAATGCAATTCCACAAGGTGTATACAACCCACGAGCATTGCATTATGGCCCTTTCCACCTTTGTAATAACTTTGTTATTAGTCAAAAATGTTCCTCCGTTAACCTATCCTCTCAAGTGTTTTAATCTATCTGAAAAGACCATAAGGAATTAATTCAAAAAAGTAATCTAGCAATATTAACCGCAATCGTACTCGTTTTTATTCTTTGTTTCTTGAACTTTCTACACATATCCTCAATGTAATCTGTTCTTAAGAATAATAAGATGCAGAAAGAAGTATCTTCAC
>JABASI010000169.1:0-51046 GCA_019776505.1 Tomocerus nigrus
CAAGGACGATTATATTTAACTCCAAAAAGACCTACAAATTACGTGTCACGAAATATAGCTTTTAAACTGAAAGCTATTAAACTAGCTGAAGAATTATCTATTCGTAAGGCAAGTCAACAAAATGTCTGTCGGAAAACCCTTAGTGACTGGAAACGAAAACGGGAGGACGGAAATTGAAGTACGCTGCAATGGAAGACATTTTTCAAACTTGGATACTGGAGCAAAGAAAGGAAAAATATTGCGCATCACGGGCTATGATTCTACGAAAAGCAGTAGAACTCAATGCTGATTCTGACAGTCTCCAATTTTTCTTGGCTGCAACGCTTTTTGGTTAGAAAAGGATTAGTTCTGTGTGTAGTGGTAACTGTTTTCATAGTTTAATTTTGTTATTAATCTCGGAATAAGAAACCAAAATGAGAAAAAGGACTCTATTTCGTTGTATGAGAACTTTCCAGGTTTCCAGATTGACCGACCTTAATTGCACAAGTCCAAAACTAGAGATAGCATTTTTCTAAAAATAAATATGAGGGAAATGAAAGTCGTAAGTACCTATAGGTAGTTCAATGTAATTTTGCATCCTTATTAACAGTTTTCTTTTACCGTTTAAAATTAAATGCGTTTCTTGTACGCAGAAAAAATATTAAATGGTTATTTCTATTAATTGCCCTGTGAGAGAAGTGTATAGATAGATATGACAGGGAAAGGGATGTTAAAGTTTGAGGTAGTAATTTAGCAATTTTTTATGGATTTTGTCCCATAAAGGAAGTCTTCTTCTAATATTACATACAAGGGCTGTTAAACAAGAGGCAGATATCATGACTGAGTTTTAAAGAACAAAGTAGTTGGAGAAAACATAAAAGAAGCTGTCCATGTCTTGAATGTCTCAATGTTTTTTGTGGTGTGACTTGAGTCGCCTTGTTAGGTATCGGTACTGTCTATTTCCGAGGATGTCACTCAAAGTTATTTTATCAGCTCGAAGAAGAAGAAAAGTAAAGGGCGGTGAGAGTGAGAGAGAGAGAGAGAGGGGAAAATAAAAAAGAGGAATCGAATCGAATGTGTGTATCTTGTATGTGGTTCAAAGACGACACTCCAGCAGACAGGCAGGCAAAGCAACGCAACGGACGTCTTCCGTCTTTGAAGGAATCTGTTGTGAAGGAAGATAAGAGACATATGGATAGTTTGGATAAGAGAGAGAGAGAGGAAGAATAAAGACTTATTTTATTATTAGAATGAAAAAGTGGGAATACAGGGAGCAGGAGGATTGTATTGAAGTAAGGAATACGTAGCGAATGGATGGATGGATGGAACAGATAGATACGTCACATTACTATTACTCCTGCTCGGCTAACTACGGACATGTAATGACAGTGACAACTCTGTTAAGTGCCTTGAATGGGAAATCCATAAAACTACACCATATCTTCAATTATCATATAAGACAAAAAAAGTTCTGCTACCTAAAACACTAATTGTAACTTATAAGTGCATATAGCATCGTCGTGACCTGATAGCATGCCATGTACTACTAAAAGTAATGCCGATAGCTTATAAAACTAAATCTACTACCTTTCTACTATAGACATCCGGAGGAAAATATGTTTAGGTTGTTAATCTAAAGTTAAGCTTCTGTGTGTGTGAAGGAGATACAAGTTAGAAAACTGGGAAAGATTGCAAAATAAACTCACGCCTCAATCGGCTTTGTTTGTTACAGGGAAAAGTTCAAAGAGATTTCAAATGAAATTACATGTTCAGCGCAAGAAAGGTTTTAACAGATAAGGATTACTAGTAGATTCTGATGAAAAAAGAAACTAGTGACGATGGTGGGCTTTTAATCACGGCATATACCGATGTACCTATACTTTCATTGATATATGTTTTGTTCCGACAGACAAAAGTTGTTCATATATGGAGGAGTTGTACTAAATATCAGAGTGGCATATTTCAACGTGTAGTAATTAATGAGCAAGAAGATATCGTCTTCGTTGACTAAAAGGGTTAGTAGAGTGGACAGCCGTTTACGTTCTGTGTGTAATTAAGAGTTTCTCTGCGGTAGGTTTTCGATTAGAATTCTCATGTTTCTCTCTGAGGTTTTTCCTGTTCAACAACTGTGCTGTGTGCTGTGTGCACAAATACAGGACATAGGTTTCGTTCGTTTGCTTTAGAAAATGGAAATATGAGATGACTATCTGTTGAACTTGAGTCTCGAGTCCTGCCTGAGTGAAGGAAAAATTATATTTCTCAACTATAAGAGCCTGCATAATATGTCTCTGTTTACTTTATAAAAGTTTATAGAGCATTTTTCTCTTTAGTATTGATAGTTTAGTTTGAATGACATCACATACTTACTTAGGTATAAAATAAGGAATTATGCTGAAATTGTCTGTGACAATGCGGGTGTTAGGCAAAGTAGAGAGAAAAGCATTTTAATGGATAAAAGGATAAAGTGGAGGCGAGGCGAGGTATTTTGCTTTGCAAGGATTATGTGTCTGTATTTATTCATTGCACATACCGTATAACTCGAATTAGTTCACCCCCTCGACAGTATTTACCCCTCAGTGGCGAAATTTTGTATTTTCGCGAAAATTTTGCCACGAAAATTAATTTACATGCAATTTGCACTTTTCCCCAGGTGTGAACTATTTCGCATTAAAGGCATTGATAAAAAATAGGTCACCCCTCGAAAATATAATTCACCCCTCAGGGGCGAACTTTTTTTCGCGAAAATTTGGCCACGAAAACTAAAATGCAATTTACACATTTTTTAATCCCCCAGGTGTGAACTATTAAAATTTTGCATTAATGACATTGGTGAAACAATAGTTCACCCTGGTGAGCTAATTCGGGTTATACTGTAATGATATCGGCTCTTGTTAAAGTTTAAAGTAGCAGTGGCTGTCTGTCTGTGTATGCATCTTACTTATGCATGTAAATGGAGTGTATTGAATCTCTATTGCTCTTTTACGACTCTGTCTCTCTCTCAGCGACTTGTTTCTCTACTATTACAGAATTTTATGTGTTTGGAAGACAGGAATTGTTAGCATTAAAGCAGGAGGGAAACGGCGCATCTTTAACAATGTTTTGACTGTACATGAACTAGGGAAATATATGGATCGGGCCAACAAGACTCGTTGAATTTATTATTGAATGCTATGTTTTTGGGCTTCCATGCAAATGAAAGTAAAAATAACCCTTAGTGGCTCTGGGGCTGTGTCCTACTACTCCACTCTTCTTCTTCTCATATAATATATGAATGCATTCATATACTCTATAAGTATTTACTTAGTGTGTGGACTACTGGAGGAATTACTTTCAAGTTTTACTAACACGTTTCTTGTGTAATAGTTGGATTTTATGTGGGAGGTTTACGAGAAAGTACCCATTTCTTTCTTTTGTGCTTTTCAGGGCGGAAATCAATCGGAAGGAAGCAACACGAGCTCCACAGCCAGCAGTAATTCAAGTACCCCTTCTTCGCCATATCCGCCGGGCTCAATCCCTACCACCAATGCCACATGGCCTAATGTTCAAGATTCCATTCAGTTCGAAAGGGCTGCCTGTGCTATTATGAATGAGCGACCACATACCATTTCTTCATGTAAGCAAAACAACCTTAAAAATATTTAACTGCTAAAATAATAATAATTATTAATTATCTCTTATTTTATATCATATTTTTAAACGTCGATGTATGCATTTACTAAGTTAGATTTAAATACAGATATACAAGATACGGCAGGTTACCACTCCATTTTTTGGCATTGATCGAATATTTTGTTTTGTATGAATGAACAACAGCCATGAATGATATTGATATTGAAATGCTTCCATTTACTCCTTTTCGCTAAGTTCGTTTCTTCATGCAAACAAAACAATCCCCCACCTTAAACTATCTATTTATTTTATTTATATAACTTCTAAAAATAACAATTTGGGATTGCCACGTATATTTCATATTATAATAATTTTAAACGTCGATTTATGCATTTACTTAGTTAATTAAATTATAACAGCACACCAGTTAAGGCAGGTGTCTGCTTGGATTATTCGATCAACTCTTTTGTTTGCATGAACAAACTACATCCATAATATTCTAATAATAATATTATTTACTCCTTTCCTAAACTCGACATTCTCGATCTCGACTAAGCGAATTAATGAGCTTTTTTCTTTTAATATTGCAAGAGATTTGATTGAAATGCTGTATGTGTGCAGTAAGGAAGGACTAAGGAGTATGCATGGACATGAATCTTGGTTATATTGAATATTATAGCTGCAATCGAATAAATGAGGGACATAAAACGTCTGAAGTATAGAAACTAGACAGGACATAATGCAATATGCAATGAATGGCTAGAAGAGGTATGCCAATGTTGAATTCTACTTATTATTACATAATTGCATCGATCTTCACATTTGGGATGTCTATTTTTGGATGAAGGGTTTGACTGTACTAAGTCTGAATGGTGGCAATTGTGATGAAATCAAAAGCAGAGCAAGAGCAGCGAGAGGGGTATTTACTATGCTCTGCTAATGACAGATTATAGATCATACGGAGTGCCTCCTCCATGTTTGTAGCTCTTTATAATCCTGGCAGACTGACTGTCTTGTAAGTGCAAGTCATTCATCATTTTGGGTGTGATGTCGATCTTGTCGTTGTGCTACGTTACGTTGCACTATTCTTCACCTCACTAATAGTCTCCTCTACTCCACTCTAGAAATAAACAAATTATATGGAGCAGCACATCTAAGTTTCTATTGCATATATTTATGCATTGACTAATACACTAATACTGTCGGGTAACTTTGTAGTTCTTCTGTCTGTCGTGTCGACTCTATAAATAACATCTAGCATTCTAGCAACATTTGAATCCTTTCAAAATCTGCATGCATGAGTATTTAATCGATAATTGTATAATGGGAGTACATTCGAATGTTTTTTTATATATGATGGTGGCATAACGAGAGAATACACAAGAGGAGAAAGACATGATGTACGAGAAACGAGAACTAATCTAGAGATACGCGAATCACGTATGTCATGTCATCTCGTCTGAAGTGTGTTTGATATGCTAACTAAACTGAATGCAGATTAGGAGCGAGAATATGGCAGACTGATTTTATTATTCCTTCATCCTTGTCGCTGATGATGGCTGCTCTGTCTGATGTTTACGTTTCCCTTTTGCCAATACTTCTCTTTCTCTTCGGCAAATATGCATTCAACAGGGAATGGATTCATTCAAGGTCGCTGTACACTGTTACAATGATATTCTAGGGAATGGTAGGCTCTTCCAAATGTTTCCAAATTAAAATTTCACTTTTTTTCGCAAAAATAGCGATTTGGTCTCGAGGAACGAAATTTTCGAAATATCATAACTTAATACGGTCGTAAATTCTTCGTTCTAAAAGGATTTTAAAATATTTTTCCATATTAATAAATGGACAGATATTCTTGGAAAATACAAGATCGTAATTTCTATTACGCTTCGAAGTTCGAACGTTCCTTGAGACAAAATCGCCATTTGTCTCCTGGCAAAAAAAAATTTTTTTTTGAAAACATTTGGAAGAGCCTACCTTCTCCACCACAATTACATGGTAACAGTATAAAGTTACTTTAGGATTCATTCTAAGGTTGTTTGTGTACTTTAGTTACTTTGTAGTAAGTTCATAGTCGGCTTTGTTACTGTTACCACATCTTTTTGTGTGGAAAGTCCATTATGGCACTTTGTGTTTAAAGTGAGATGAGAGAGAGATGCTAAATGTTTGCCATTCTGAGAGTGAGTATATTCTATCACCGACCGAGTTGAGTTAGATTATGGAAGTATTCAAGTAGTAAACGAATTTTGATGTCGAGGTTTGCACACTGGTTGCCTGTAGCTCTTCTTCTGAGCTTCTGACTATGATAGTGATGGATGGCATCCTTTTAGAATTTCAGTCTTTCGTTGATGCTGTAAAGATTAATTTTAGTTTCACACAGGCACTCGTGCATACATATGTACAGTTTGTTTAGAGTAAAATAGATTTGCATCGGGGATTTCGGGAGTAAACAGCTAAAAGGAGCCTGGAATAAATTTGTTAGCCTTTGGAGGCTGGAAATGTCGTGGAAGTGAATTGTGATAGATTCGAAAAATTCTTCTGGCCTTCTCTCTTCCATTTACTATACATTTTTGTAAACAAATATACGCATCTCCTTTTCGTTAAGTAAATAATTTTCCTTAAAAGCACAAATATTTTTCGGTTCATACATTAACAACATATTTCTCTATAATATTTCGTTTTTTACTCATTGTTTCTAAGTTTTGTTTGATTTTCTTTGTTTGTTTAGTGCCTACGTACATTGTGCATGCAGAAATATTGTTTTTCTCTGTATAAAAAAGTATTTTGTAGGAAAAGCTTAAATAAACATAAATATGCCGAAGTAAGTATGGGATTTTGAAAAGAGTGGAAGTATAACTCTGTGCTAAGTGGAAAGTCAGAGAGTTTGAAAGTTGAAATTGTGGATACGTGTCTGTGAATGTTGAAAATAAGAAAGGGCAGGATTTGAGATGAAAATGTTTTGCTGTGTAGAGTTGTTGGTAATGGGAGTCGTGGGAGCAGTGAGAAATAATGAAAATGAAAAGAAGACATGAACTATTCCTACAATAATTCTGTCTCTCTCTCTCTCGGAGCTAAAGTCTTTGTATGTATGTGTGTTGTGTGTGTGTTGTATGGAAAATGAATGTCTTGTTTTGTTCTTGGTTCGGCTAACTATAAACTATGATGTGAACAAAAGGAGATTCCTCGTTCTGCCAACTCCTAAAAGAGCAGAAAATAACATTAAAGCTAAAACGTGGCATATAAGTAACTAAGGAAAAGAAGAGGAAGTACATTAGATGGAAACATTGCCCTAATATCTTGTACACATAAGTAGATCCAAAGTGTAATGATAGTGGCTTTGTGTGTCTGTTCAATGGATTCGTATGATCATCTCTTTTTGTTAGCGCACTTCAGTAAATAGAGGAGAGGAGTTGTCAGTTTTAGCTCCAACAACTACCGCGCTACGTTATTCAGAGTAGCAAAGCTGCTCTGTATAGGAATGCATTATGTGTCTGCCGATGTCTATCCCTTAGACGAGCTAGCATTTGAACGGATTGAGATACATCGTGCAAATTTCTTTTAGAGGTCAATAATATAATTGAGTTCAAAACTGAGGTTAATGGTTAATGGGACAAGGTCAAATGGGTCATCTTGAGGTCATCTTATGAACGCATTGAGATACACAGTTCAAATTTTGTACATAAACTACTACAGTCGAAAGAATGACATAAAAATAGGGTCAGTAGGGCAAAGGTCAACAGGGTCATTCTAAGGTCATGTCAAAAACGGTCCGAAATTCTTCGTTAAAACTTTGTTAGGTCATCGTTATATTATATCCGTTTTACAATGGTTTATTATTGTCTAGCTCTTCTTCTTCTCCGACTGCTGAGATTCTAGTCAATGATGATTGGAAGAGCAACTCTGTTTCACAAGTCTGTGGAAAGAGAATTGCCCATTTAAGTCTTATCAGCTGCATGGATGACAAATTTATGGAAGACTTGCGATTGAGTTTTATTGATCCTACACTCTTAATTTTCGTCGGTATTTTTATTGTAGTTTCCTACGTTCCATTCGCTCATGCAACGTGCAGGCAGGTGATTTAATTATTTTTATACACACACTCAACACACTTCCTCGACTCGGACCTCGGATCCTATTATGATCGTATCTCTCACACTTGAGATAAAAAATAAGCGTCCACGGGGTGTTTCTTAGAATTTGGGTTAATGCGCAGCTATAATTCAAAATAAAGCATCAGTAAATGTTCCTTTGGTATAGGAACATTCTTTTTCATAGCAGCAGTTTATAATCGTTATTAATCCAACTCACCTTCCAATTCTTATTATAGATATGAAGCCTAGTATTTATTGTTATAGCAAAAACAGGTAGAGGCACTTTAGGTATATATACTTACTATTGTACTACGTCGTTGTCGTAAATTCTAATCCCAAATTATATAAGTGGATATTATTAATTTACAGGTAAAACGGGTTTATACTGTAACTGTGGTGTATTGGGCTTGGGTTGCGAATAGAATTGCTAGGAAAATGTTTTGAATGAACTTGAATTGAATTGATTTTATGATATTATAATTAATGTTTGTTTTTCAATATTTCAGCATATGAACGGGGACACCAGCGACCACCGCTGACAGTGTATACTTTTCAGCCACCGATAGACTCGTCCTCACATCCGGCCAGTCCTACATCAACTCCAGTTGTAACTCCAAATCGTCGAGCCTCAGAGCCACACCATGCAAAGTGAGCTATTTCAGACTGTTCTCATAATTTACGTCTTTATGTCGCATCTCACCACAGGAAAATGGCTCCATATAATTTCTTAGTCAAATTTTATAGTCAACTTGAATTTTGAATCTCGATCCGCTACATAATCAAAAAAAATCTAAGTAAGCGTCAACATTCTCTTTGACATGGTCTCTCTCTCTCTCTCTCGCTCATGTTTAAAATTGAGCTTCTCCATAGTTTACTTGAAATGAACTCCTCGCTTTCCTATGTAACTATGTATAACTATCACTAAGTAATTTTACGTTCAGTAATGAGGCTGAGAAAATTCTCATGTATACGCGCAGAGATAGATAGAATCGAGCTGAACTGGTTAAGTTTAGAGTTTTCGTTTCTCTCTGGCCGTTATCATCGTTGGTTGTGATGCAATGCAGAAGGAAGAGAAGACACTGAAGACAGAATGTTGTTGAACGTTTCTGCTGTGCTTCCTACGTGCTTTTCGATTATACTTGGTGGCCAGTGATTTAAAGTCGCTTGGGGAAAACTTGGCTCTAAATGGAAAGGCTGAGAAGCTAAATGTTAGCAACTAAAACTGAACTTAACTTTAGGAAACATCTGTATCAGTCGACTCACTCTACTTTTCCTAATGTAATTTTCTTGACTACGATTTGTTACGACTGCCTATAACTCCAATTTCCTCTCTTATGCAGCCTTAAAGTTATAAATGTTGGCTTAACCTTAGAACAACTAAGTACCTTTTAAGCGACCAGACATTCGCATCTAAAGTAGCTACCTACTACGTTTAAACTATTTAAATGCAGAGTTCCTAAATTAGCTTGAGCAACAAGATAACCGAACGAAACCACCAAAGGTGTGTACTGCTGTCTTTTACAATTAACTAGACAAAAGCATGGCATGTGGGAGTAATAAAATTTCTGCATGTTTCCATAAATGACATAAAATTACAAAATAGGGGTATTCGGTTGTTTCAATTTCGGTTATTATGATCACAGTACTAAGCGCTTATTCCGGTCATTTCAAATAATTGAGTCTCTGACGCGACGCAGGCGCTGCATTATAATATTTTCGCTTGTAATCAGCCAAAAATATTTTAGGATAAATAGAAATCAGAATAATCAAAAACATCCAAACAGGCATAAATGTTTTTAATTTTTATATTATAATCGTCAATGTACATCATTCTACAAATGAATACCACTAATATTAATTGCGTATTATTTGTATTTGTAGATAGATATGCATAGCATTGAACATGCTAAAATAATCTTGGGAAATTGAAACTTTGTAATTTATTTTGCTATATTTTAGGATTTTTTGGCTGATATGAATAAGTAACGATATTGCGGAAAAGTTATTTTGGTATGGTTTTACAGAATGTTAAGAATTGAATATACAGGCAAATATAAAAATAGGATTATAATTATATGATGTGGCGTGCAGAATTAAATTTACTTTTGAAGATTATTGTCAATAAGGATTGAAGCTTGAAGCCATGATGATATTGTGACTTCGTGACAGTGAGTAAAGGGATCGTTATAGATAGGTGTGCTTTAGGGAATGTAAGAGAAATTTTAGGATTTCGCATTTTTGCTATGCCTTCTTGATGCGCTTGCTGCGTAACTAAATAGTAGGCAGAGAGATATCGTTTCCTCAAAGGTATTTGGGAAGAGGATATCTTTCTACATCTGTTTTTGCTCAATGATGTCTTTCCAGAAACAAAAAAGGAAAAGGGACTTTTCTTGTCGAATTGGAAGTCACGACAGGAAGGCGTGAGCCAATTTAATCCATCTGATTTCGATAGAGATAAGGTGCTCCGAATACTAAACAGCTTAACAGATATTGAAAAATGTAGAGTAGGAAATGGTATTTTCCTAGAGTTTTTGGGATCGATTGTCGTTCTGTGTAGTGACTTAACTGTTAGCAATACATTACTGACATACCTGAACTAAGTATGGGCATTTTATAGCGATCGCTCGAGAAAGAGAGAGAGAGAGATTGAAGTGTAAGGATCAAGGATCTCTATAAATTGTAACCTGTATATATATAAGTATATGATTTTATTAGGTTGGATTCGAAGTGTGTATGCATATCCAGTTTCTGAGTTTCTCCATTTGATTTTGCAAGGATTTTAAGTGCTCTATAAATAAAGGCTTTTGTTTTTCCATTACAGCAGTATACCAAAGTGCGTCAGAGATCTACGGAATTCTGCGAGGAAAAACTGATGCAAAACCTCCGGTGCCGAAGAGGGGATCCTCGCTTGAACGCCCTCAGCTGACCTCGGGGTCATCGTCGACGAATAATTCCATTAGCGGAAATGGTACGCCCAGACCGCTTCCGAAGAATAGCAAAGGATCAAAAGATCTGAAGAAAGATCTAGCGCAGATGAATAATAAAGTGGTGCCGAATTTACCTGACTTCAATCAGTCTTCAGATGACATGAGTACGTCCTATTTTTATTATCTCTTCAAACAGACCAAAAATGAATGCGGAAGGAGCATGAGTTCAAAGTAAATATTTATTGAGCAAATTCAGGTAGGTTGGTTGGTAGGTAGCTAGTTTCGAATCTCGGATTCAATTCTACTTACATAACTGCGTATAGGTATGTTAAGTAACTTTGCCCACTTCACTGTTCGTTCATACATAATACATACACCTATGCGTATCACTATACCGGATACCAATATTAAGGTTGGTGTGACTTGGTCCTGCTGCGTGTGTTTTTCCAATCCACCAGATGCCAAATAACTGGATCTTGTAATGGATGAAAATAGGAAAAGTTGATTGACATTGACAGATAAACTATCCACGAGACCTCACAACCCTCCAACATTTTCTAAATTTTCACCTGAAACGCTGTCAGGTGTTTTTGATGCAAAAAGACCTTTCGCGCCTTTTTATTTGAGTCATATAAAAAGGTGCGACACGTTTTTCTGCCCTTCAGATGAAAATTTTGAAAATGTTTGAGCCTTGTGACCCTCCTGGATAGTTTATCCGTCGATGTCAATCAACTTTTGTAATAACGTCCATTACAGATCGAATTATCGGATATCTGGTGGGAAAATGGGAAAAGTGGGAAAACGGAAGACAGACGCAGCTGGACCAAGTCACACCAACCTTAACTAATGTTATAGGTTTATTTACATATGTGGATATACATTACATTTATCAACATTTATAGCTCAGACACGCACACGTTACGTAGCACTAGGTGTACTGGCAAGACTGTTATTTACTGTCAGACTTTGAATGTGTGTGTGCCGTGCGTGCCTTTCGTGTAAGATGGTTCTTAAAAGTTAAGAGCTCTACTAAGCGTCTCATCGTAGTTTCACTATTTTATTTTTGGCTCGCCCTCTTTAGCATGCAAAGGATTTTATTATTATTTTCAGGCTAATCTTGCATTGCATTGCGGCCTGACTTCTTTAGGCAGTTCCTTCCTTGGCTCATGCTGTTTCATACCCAACTGTTTCCTAATTGGACTCTTCCTGCGAAATAATTCAAATGAATGATCCTTCATACATTGGCTTAGGAAACTATTGACAATTTTTTGTGCCTTTCTCTTTCCTCTTCTATTCCCACACAATATCTTCTAAAAATAGCATCCATAGCACAGTCGATATTAACTGTGAGAATGCACTTGTCATTCTATTTGTCAAAAGTTGTCATATTATTTTTGCATTTTTGGGCAGTTATTCCCTTCTTTTAGTTATATGCACCATGGACTAACTATAAATTATTAATGATACATAATTTGCCTTGGCTAAATATAATAATACTTAAATATGCATCCACTACATCTCTTCCTATATATTATATCTATCTGTTGAGAAAGTTGGTAATTGCCAGTAGTACTTGCCCTATTCTTACCTGTGAAGGACTTAAAGATTTAATTTTCAATTAGGATTAGGATTATTTATAAAATCATTCTAGAAGTGTCCAAGAGCATAATTTAGTAATTGGGCAAATAATTGAATTTTTACTACGTCATTCCACTCATTGTCATCACTCATCGCATAGAATCTGACAAAATTCAAAATGAAGCAATCTGAATGAAGCATCGATGGATTATTTAAGGATATAGTTTTAGCAGATGTTATGAAGTTGCTGACGAGTACAATTTCCTCGCTCTAACTTAAAAGGTGTTGAAAACCTAAGTAAATAAATATTAAAGTTGCAGAGATATTATTTTTCAAACAATATTCGTACATACAGTGTACATGGCACATTGTCATGTTACTAGTTACTAGATTTGGCACTTTTTTGACAAGTGGCGAACAGTGAGGTTGAGTGAGGGAGGATGTCATCTCTCTAGCAATGAAAATGGTCTCTGATGAAAGGAAAGGATGAGAATTGGAGAATGTGGCGAAGTTGAAGAAGGGAGCGATGGCCATTATCACTCTTAGGATTTGGTTTCTCTTGAGGGCATCCGTTGTCAAAAATGTTGGCTGACAAAAAATGCCTATCACCACACTAGTGACTGTAGGTAGGTAGGAAAAAGTATTGAAGCTTTTTTATGAAGTATCAAATTGCGAACTAGACCTTGTCTTATTGTCGTCGTAGTAGGATATAGGATTAGGGTCCTGCTATAGGATTTATTTACGATAGAGAGCATTCAAGGCTGACAAGAGAAATATAAATCTTGAAAAGAGTCTCAGATAAAATAGGAGTTGAATTGATAGAAATGTCGCAGTGCAATCGATTAATTGCACCTATAGAGCCTTGCTCTTTCAACTTCTTACATCCCGCGGCAACCTATGGTCACTCTATATCTTATACACGTGCTAAATGCAAGAAATCTTATGGGATTATCTTTTGTGAAAGCCACGGCCGACGTGCATCTTACATCATTGCAAAGTCATAGTCATTATAATAATATCTGTCCATAGGCCATGGTCGCTCTCGCTGTGCTACTCAGAGGACTGCAATTGCAATAAAATAATGTTCTCCTTGTATCTTATGTTGATAAATGTTCCCTGCAAGCTCTATTTATGTCGGCGAAACCGAACTGTCTTTGTATTATATCATCCCTTTCATATTTTCCACACACTAAGCTTCTTTAACCTGCTATCGACTTATCTCTGCCGAAGAAAAACTAAAAAACCTGGAAGCAAGACATCTCCTCTATGTAATAATTTCCTTATACCTACTACTCGATACTGTTCTTATGTTATTGTAACAGTTTAGTAGTTTAGTTTGTCATAAGAACAGTATAGACACAATCATCTCAGTCACCAGAACCACTAACTTTTACTTATCCATGAAACTTTTATGGATGTATTACAATTTTTCGATAATGTTTTTCTTACTAAGAGTTCTCTACTCCTCGTGCCGTGGCACTATTTCCTAACCTTAAGGCTGCCTTACCAAATCTTAGGAATACTATATTATATTGTGGCGTTCTCCAATTCAAGTGTGACAGTTTTGGTCCTCGTGCCACTATTTCCTTATCTTAAACTTAAGGCTGTCTTGGCGATTCGTAGGGATACTTGGGGCGACCCCCAATTCAAATGGGACTACTTTGGATGTCATAGTCGGAATGTAGAGATTCCTGCTTTCCCTCTAGCTCTAGTGTACATGTAAACGAGTTCTTTTTTAAAATAGTTTTAACCCCTGTAATTCTATTCTGAAAAAAAAATCGAGTAGCAATTTTGCATGCAAGAGTTTTTCGGTCCCAGTTTTTTCCTACCTGTCCAGAATTTACAAAAAAACAAGCAATAGTCTTCTAGAAAAACCGTTTCTTGTTTCAATGAACTATAGCACGAGCACGACTGTCCGTTTTTTTTTCAAATCATATCCAGACATTTCTTATACTCTTTACACGGGAATCTCAGAGCGAGAAAACCAAGGTTCGATAATTGTGTTAAACAAGAATTTTACAAAAATATTCCCAAAGTGACAAAACAGCCTTAATACGTATCTTTATTGACGTACCTATATTAAAGTTATAGCTATCTATATAATATAGCTCTTTCTCATATAGTTTCCTTGAGTTTAGTGCTATATTTTTGTACATCACATTCTTTTGTTACCTAAAACGTAAAACGTGAGCCAAAGTAATTCGAGTCCTTAACTCTGTTATTTCTCTTGTTGGAAATTTGCCAAAGCTGCTAAAAGTCATTCAGGTTTCTCGGCTACATATTAGTGTGCTCCTCTTACGCACTTACACTTGTAGTTGCCGAATGTTTTACTCGTCACATTACATCCCTCCCTTCTTACTATACTTTGCTATATTATTCTATATCTCACCGCATACTGTTGTCTCCGAGAGCTGAATGGATTTCTAAGAGCCCTCGATCTCCTCATCCTCCTGTCCTAGCTAGCTGACTCTGACGTTAGACAGTTATAGATAGAGCCCTTTCTGTTTTGCGGTATATAGATTCTTCTTCTTCTTCTTCTTCACCGTCTCCAATCTTATTAATGAATGAATGAAGGCAAATTGAACTCCTCTTGACGCTTTTCGTTTTTTATCGATGCAGATGAGATCTTCTGTCACTTGTCTAATGTGCAGTGCCTGTTCTTTATGCTACCATTGTCATTATTCTCTTTATTTAAGTAGATGATGTGATGGGCCGTGACAGCGGCTCTTGTTTACGTGACGTTAGTTCAATAGTGGGCGTTGCTTTCAACTATCTACACTGAAGTTATGTAATGTAGTTACTTTTCCAAACGATCGGGACATGTAGATAATAATATGTAGTAACCGAGCCAGTTACTAGTTACTGTACATAAACTAAAGGCATTTAATGCAAAGTCTAGCGAAATGTTCTAGTTTCACCATTCACCGCTAAATTTATGCTATTGCTACCTGCCCGCCTGAAGTACAAGAAAAGCAATTTCACTAATACACTGTGTGTTGTTAGTTCATTGTAGTCATTTTAGGATTTTGGAATAGCCCTACTTTAGTGTTCAGTGCATAATGCATACTTATACAGGTATATCGATCTGTACGTTGTTTATTGTTCTCCCAGTTAGTAATACGATAGCTCCTCGTTCATAATTGCGTATGGAATTTCAATACGAAATACGAACGATCATTATATTATTATGTACTCTTAAAGTATGTCATCATTGTTTGCTTCTCCTTCTCAGGGAGTAAATTGCATAATCGATTAAGAGATTTTAACTTCCGTCTTAGGAACCTATTTTACCTATTCTTATAGAACTTGTCATGTGTGAGCCCCCTTGATATTCCAAAATCTTATTATGTAATCTCTGGATTTTTTGGAGCGAAATACTTTAATACGTATTTATCTATACCTACTTACTTACTTATAGTATAAAAGTAGTTCATTATAATTTGTTCATGCTGAAGGCTGAAGAGGTTTGGAGATTGTGTCTGATTTTTATTTGACGAAAATAAGTGGGCATTTTAATTTTAATAGGCAAGAATGTGAAGGGACACGAACGGAAATTGAGGAGAAGAAAGGAATAGCGAATATAATGGAAGAGAATCGAGTATAATAAATAATGAATTAGGTATAGGTAAACGATTTTTAAGTTTTAGTTATGATGTGAAAAAAGGAAATGCTCACAATTCTTAGTTTCCCGTCTTAAATTGAGAATGCTGAATTTGTGCAGGATCCTTTCCCTGGTTTTGGAGTACCTGGAGTGGATTGTAATGAGCAATTATCTCTCGCAGTACTTAAACAGTGGAAATTAAATTCCCATACCTTACAGTTCATCACAATTATTTTTTGTGTACCTATTACAATATTAAAATGAGGCTAGAGCCTCGTACCAAGTATCAATGCATTAGGAGCTACCTCTGAAAACTTTTTAAGTAGGATCCTATTGTATAGAGAAATTTAGAACTTGCATTGGCTCAACTTAGCTCAAGCCTCTAAACTTGTAAATAATCGAATGTCATTTTTGTTATGACTTGTTGTGTGTGTTAATACTTGTTTTCTGATCACCTGATCCGTTTCATAATGGAAAGTTATTCAATTTAAAAATGATGAAGTCAAGTTTTCAATCTTTTCAATTCCTAAGGCTTCTATGGTGAAGAAAGTAAAATCCACTGTGCAATCCAATTAATGGAAAGTAGGAGAATTTGCCTGCTCAACCCAAAAAAGTTTGTGAGTTCGAGTTCGATATTCATTAATTCAGATGGGAGCAACTGAGCAAGTAAATTATGGAAAGCTATACTAGTACGCAGTAGAACATTTTATTATATTATGATTAGGTATAAGTGTGTGTGTAGTGTAGGTATATGTATATGCACATTTTGCACTTACAAACAAAAGAGTATGCATAATAATATAATTATATCAAGTTGGTGGTGGTTTTGAGGATGTAGGTATGAAAGATCTTTTGGAAAGTAGGAATTAGGATGGTAAAATGAGATTTGGATCTGAAAGTCCATATAATCTATGTTTTGTGAAGGTTTTAGTAGTAAATGTCAGCTATTATCATAGGAATTTTATATTTGATTTGAGTTAAAGTTTACTGTGTAGGAGTGTAGGGCTCTTGGGTTTCAGCTTTCAGCATGGAAAATAAAGTGCCTGCACAATTTATATTTTTATAGAATGTTTTCTACTACGCAGTTATAGAAAGATAAAACTTGCACTAAAGTTCCCAAGAAGTCACTCTTTGGAAAAATTGATCTTTCGAGAATCTTTCGTCTACGACGGATATAGTTATATAAAATTTGAGGTCTGACTGAGGTTGTTAGATAAGTTGGAATTTACAGCATGAGACAGTCGTTCGGATGGAATATTAGACAAGGAGCAGTCCATTAGCTAGACAATTGAAATGCCAAAGTGAAAAACGGATAGGTAAAGGAAGCTGTTGGAAAAGAAGAAAAAGAAGGCGAAAAATCTTTGAGCATGTCATCATCATCGTCTGGAGCAATATCAGTTTCTTGGATTCGCATGTCTTATCGTCATATTGGCTGACAGCTTTCCATTGTCGAAATTCTTTACTGGATTAGATGAATTAGATGAGTTGAAAGTTAAGGCTCCCATTCCCCTGTTTAATAGATGAGAACAAGATTCCTTATTGGGATATCCTACAATTCTATTGAGCTAGGAGCTTTGATTTTTATAGATCAGCAGCAGCTATGTAGTGTTAAGTAGTTGGCACTGTTTTATAGTGATCCAGTTCCAGGCTAGGCAATCAACTCAATGTCACTACTGAAATGGAAGTTGATTTTCTCTCCTTGAACACCTTATTTTGGTCATCATGATTTACTCTTCTCATTAACTTTAGTTTAATGTGCTCTTACATTTGCATTCTCCTCTGTTGTTGTTTTTACCGACAGGCCATTTATATTGACTATCCCAGTTTATTTTAATATTCTGTACGTGTCATTATACTCTAACACTAACATATTCAATTTTAACACGTATAGTATCATAGGAACTTCTTTTGTACACATACGCATATAATTTTTGCTTTTCGGCATCTATGAGATAATATGCGGTCGTATAGATGCCTAAGGGAGCAATAAAGTCGATAATGGCAAATAAATAAAATTTTACAAGGCCGATGCTGAAATTTTTAATGGAATATTCAATGAGTTTATTTTGCCAAGTCAGCAAAGACACCTTACCATTCTTTCTTACTAAGAAAAATGGTAATGATCATGCAATGTGGGCAAATTCCTTATTTTAATTTTAGGGCCTCTTCTACAGTTCTAAGAATTCTTCTAAGAATTTTGTATATTCTGTACTTATGCGCTACAATAAATGCAGCAATATTAGCAAACATTGCATGGTTCTTTTTACTGTATGTTAGTGCTGAGAGAAAAGTTAGTAACTTTTTCGCTTATCGTTTTCTAAATTCTAAGCTATAGGTGATAAAGGGAAATATTCTATCGATTTTTGCTTTATTTTTGCTGTAGGCTTATTATTGGAATAACTTTGGACTGGACTTTACTTTTTTACACTTTATATAAGGTGCATGATTGTTTGTTATTTTTGAAGGGATCTCCGTGCATGAACTCGATCGAACTGGTGTTGTAACTTGTGTACGAGTTGGCTCTTTTGAGTTTTGACTGTGGCTTGAATTTAAAATAAAGGAAAAGTTTAGGAGCGAGAGAGGAGAGGGAATTTGAGCACATGATGATGCATTCCGAAATAACATGTACTAGCCAAAAGGCTAAGGAACTTTGAAAGAATTTGCTTTGCATTAGCATCGTACCGTTTTGAATTACTCTCTGTTCTGTTCTGTTTGTACATAAGAAGAGAGAAAGAGTCAGTGCCACATTGATGTGTAGGATTTTTTAAGTTTTGTTCGTATTTTTGTGGTCAGTTTTTCCTTGGCTGCACAAATTGCAATGCAATAGTATGCCATATGCTGTGTATTAAATATTAATTGTGTCTCTCTGTCTGTTTGTCTGTCTGCAGTTCATGGTTTCCTACGTCTTGTTTCCATTTACCATAATTCGTATATAGAGTTTCCTTATAGCATAATAATCAGTCGCTTCCTTCACATTATTTGCACAATCGTGTCATGATGCACTACGGAGGGAGAGTCCTGTACTCTGTCATCCCATAATAATAAAGATACTGCACGCTTACAATTATCTATTCTCTCTGTCTGATTAGCTATAAGTCTATTGTCTCATTATAAAGAATTATTATTACGAAACCCTTATTATTATTATAAGGATATTATGCATTCACTTATTTATTGTCAACCAATGAATGTTGTATATTGAAAACCAAAGGTTTGTAATGTGAAGAGTGAAGATCAGGTTCAGCTTACATTTGTCATAAATCGTTAACAGCGAAGTGAGCATAAAATTTTAAGGTGCATGTTCATACATATTCAAATTATCAAATTCCAACTGTACAACACGACCACATGAGATCAGGTGTTGTTGCTGAATAATCGTGTAAATTAACTATCTTATGACATAATCATGAAATTGGATAAAAATAATGTATTCTACATAGCACATAGCATAACTCCTGTCATTTCTAATGTAGCTACAGCTTCTTTCTACGTTGCGAGATTGTTACTTTAGATTTTGTCCTTATAATTCTATTGCTAATGCAATTACCGTGTTTTTTAAACATGCTACTTACTTTACTTTTTGTATACGACCAATCTGTATATAAGTAAAATGAGTCTGGTTGGCTATATCTACTGTCTACTGCAGTTAGTTACAGTTAAAGTTACATGATACTTTCTTTTAGCACATTATGCAAATACAATGATAGCGAATGTCGTCACAAATTTGAAACTGTAGTCCAACCTTAAGTTTTTTAAAGATTGAAAGATTTGTATTCACAATACACTAAGGATTATAACATTTCTTACATATTTATAATACATAATATGTAGCTAGGTAGGTATGTATTCTTTTTTCTTATATTGCAATTCGATACATGACATATTAAATGTGGTGGTAAGTCGTGCGTAGGTGTCACTGCACTGGTTATCATAATTGCAAAGATAATGTAAGCTCTAAAAATGTAAAAAGATTCCATTGATTAACTAATTACTAAAATGTGTGAACTGGATGTTGATGCAATGTCAGAATGTCACTAACATTCTATTGCGTGTAGGTAGAGAGAGAAAGATAATTTAGAATTGGGCAAGGTGAAGTAAGAGAGGTCGACTAATACCCGCATTAGTGACATGGGCCATAAAATGTTGCTATCTCAAGTGCAGGTTTTCTTGTAATGGCAATGGCTCGGTATCTTATTTCATGTGTGTGTCTTTAGATGTGATGGCATAATGTTTTTTGAATTGTGAAGAGTGAAACGGCTAATGATAGTATGCACTGAGCACTGCTGCAGTAGTAGTGTTCGTAGATTGAGATGCTGATTATGTTGTCTTTTCTGTTTTACAGTCGTTCCACAGCCAGTCTATGTCAACATGCATGAGCTGAACCAAATGGCATCCGCCAAGTTGCAACGCCAAGCAGAACTGGATCTCCCTCCGCCTCCTCCAGAATTAATGACTCCACCAACCACCAAGGTACGTAATGTCATGTCAAGCAACTTCAACTCTTTTTTTTCCCTTTTTTCAACCAATACTTATACTAGGTATAACCCTTCTTTCTTTCACTTTTTATATTATTAGCATTTCATATTTATGACATTATGTTCATATACTAACTCGTAGCTTTAGTTATGAAAACCTTTGTATCATTAAATCAAATGCGAGGAAATGGCACCCTATACTATTTTTATGTAGTATACCTACTGGAAATGAAGTGAGTTAGACTTTAGAGGAGTATTAAAAAAAGAGGAAAAAGAGAAACTCACGACAGAGTGCTATATGTTAGTGCTAACGTGTAATGATCATAATGGTGAGTTCTGGTATTGATGCGTGCAGCTGCATATATAAATGTTAAACACCACAGCGGTCGGTCATTCTTTGTATCTAGCTCGGTTTTACATTCATTATTTCATATGGTGTCGTTTTCGAGGAAAGATGTTGAAAGAAGGAAATCTGGGAAGACTGTAAAGTCCTTTTGCTTCTTGAAAGAAATTTTCATCTACTCTGAACGAAAGAGAAACTTGTGAGAAGCATTTATATAAGGATGTGACGATGTGCGTTGTGTTGTGTGTGTGTTATGTCTCTGTAGTTTCAAAATAATAATGAAATGACCGAAGACAGAAGCATTATAATGTTATAATTGCCATTTCACATATAGAACACAACAAAATGTGGTAGAGTCACGTTTACGTTCACGTTCTATAAAAAGTTGTTGTAGATTTCTATTTCATTTGGTAATCATGCCTTGGAATAAATGTCGCAGAATTCTACTGTTGTGTCTGATTCGAAAGATTCTATAGGTTTGTCGTTAGTGTTTCTCTGAATTTCTATATGTGTAGGAGTTGGATCTTTTTGGATCTTTTAATGAGATATTATAGCATAGAGAGATAGAAAACGTAAGATATCTTAGCTAATCGTGTGTAGAGAGTTGCTGCAGTGCCAGTGCCTGAACTGCCTGTGCCTGATAAGATATATTATGTCGTGGCATGGCATGGCATGGCATTACGTAACTTAGTAAATGTATCTGTAGAGGAATAATAATGAAATGACCGAAGACAGAAGCATTATAATGTTATAATTGCCATTTCACATATAGAACACAACAAAATGTGGTAGAGTCACGTTTACGCTCACGTTCTATAAAAAGTTGTCCTGAACTGCCTGTGCCTGATAAGATATATTATGTCGTGGCATGGCATGGCATGGCATTACGTAACTTAGTAAATGTATCTGTGTAGAGGATTCGTAGGCGACAAAACTGCCCTGACGAGATTTCACAGAGAAAGAAAATAACAACACGCGTCTTTGTAATTGAATCGGCTCTCGTTTCGTCGACAAACGTCGGCCTGCTCTGATTTGATGTTGCTACAGCTAACTCATTTGGAGATTACTTCCGTTTGTTGCTCTTCTTCCCGGTTATTTAGTTCTGGAGTCAAAATGTTTATACATGTATATAGTCGTACCGTATAACTCGAATTAGTTCTCCAGGGTCAACTATTATTTCACCAATGCCTTTAATACGAAAATTAAATAGTTCATTCCCAGGGGTGAACTATAAAGTAAAAACTGAAAATTACTTTTCGGGACGTTTTCACGAAAATACAATATTTCACCATCCCCTCCCGGGGGAACTAAAAAATTGTTTTTTTTTGTTGGATCTAGGTATGCGCTAAAATACAACAGGGGAACTATTAATACAATAGGGACTGTAAGATATAAAATTGGTTTTTGGAACCTTTTCGCTAAAATGCAATACTTCAACCCCCAGGGGGAATTATAGTGTAAAAAGTGTAAATTACATTTAAATTTTGTTTTCCGGGACAAATTTTTGCGAAAATACAATATTTCACCCGGGGGTTGGATTATGATGAGAGGGTGAACTAATTCGAGTTATACGCTAAATAAACAGGGGAAGTCAGGGTGACATTATTAAATAGGCTGCGCTGTCTCACTTTCTGCCTAGGTAGTCTTATCGTAATATCCGATATCACTGTGCAGAATAAGGTGCTATGTGCAGAAACCAGATCAAATAATCCATGGAAATGTGTCTGTTGGTGACTGGTTGTGGGAGACTCTGGCTGTTTAAGTAGTCGGAAGCTTAGCGGGGAATTCTTATCAAAGAAAAGGAGTTTAACTTGCTCTTCAATTCAGTTTCCAGGTCTAATATGCCAGTATAATACATCCTTGCCCTTTTTACTCTATCCTAATATAGCCAAGTGCACATATTATGTATGTATAGCTCGTGTTGTTATTATAGATAGATAGAGTTTGATTTGAATTTCAATGAATGGTCTAAATTAGAATTTTGTAGGCGGATACCTTAGCTCCTAGATTTCTAATCGTTTTTCACTGGCTTAGCATCTCCCTGTGGTAATTTAGAGATAAAACGCCCTTTAAACGCCACTTTTGAAACTAAAATATTGGCTTTCTCAAGAGGATGGGAAACAAATCGTTGGTTGACAGACTGTATGAATAGTAAGATGCATTATGCCATTACTCCTTTCACTATAGCGCCGCATTTGCAAGTCAAATTCTCTTGTAGCTATACTTTAGTTTAGTTAGATACCTACTGAAGGATATTTAGAATAATATCCTCCACTGCATATGTAAAGTAGTCAAAGGAAAGGACGTTAAGGTTGGTTTGACTTGGTCCAGTTACGTACAAAATAACTGGACTGTAATGGATGAAAATGGGAAAAATTGATTGACATGGACAGATAAACTAACCAGGAGCCTCACAAAGCTCTAAAATTTTCATCTGAAAGACAGAAAAACGTGTCGCACCTTTTCGTGTGACTCAAAAAAAAGGCGCGAAAGATCTTTTTGCATCAAAAACATCTGACAGCGTTTCAGATGAAAATTTAGAAAATATTCGAGGGCTGTGAAGCTCCTGGATAGTTTATCGGTCGATATCAATCAAGTTTTCCCAGTTTAGTCCATAGTCCAGTTATCTGCTATCTGGTGGAGTTGGAAAACACACACACCTAAGTTACACCAACCTTAAATATCTGGAGGCTCTATTTGCTCTTGTAAAGTGCTGGAGAAAATGTGAGCGTGGAATTGGTCGTGTTTTCATGGTAAAATCTACTATTGTATTCTAATGATAATGTTCTCTTCCTTGTGTGACTTTGTGTTCTCATTTAAATTCATGTCTAAGTATATGTAGGGATGGATTAATGTAGAATGTAGATGTGTGGATTGTTTGCATGCACAACTCTAGCTCTGTATGTGTGCTTTGCAATGATTATGGTGGAAATGCATGTTTCACGTCTGTATTTACCTACATGGGAGTTGTACAGTTATTATTCATTTCTTTCTTTCATTGTGTTCTTTTACCACGCCGAAACTATGAAACAACTCAAATCACAGTCACCACCAGCAGACGGGGACGTCCAGAGCAGGTGCATTGTTTCTCTAAAAATCTATTGCTCTTGAATATAAAATAGTCATGGATAAATTCTCTCTTCCCCACAGCTACATTACACACAGAGTCTTAAGCTTTAGCTATCCATTTCCATAATGCATTTGCATATATGTCCATAGCTATTAAATACTATTTACAACAAAGTTTTTTCGTTCCAGTCACAGTCTAATCCAATATATCCAATCGTGTATTTTCCTCCATTATTCCTCTATAGATTAATGTTGTAATAATAGTGAATGGATCAGCAGTTATGTCATTTTATAGGATCACATGCACATACGAGATATAAAGTGCATACTAAAAAGTGGAATTTTCAAGAAACAATACAATTGAATTGAATGAATTTATTTTATTATTATGGCAGGTCGCATGCACGGAGGGCGTTTTGAATACGTCTACACATTATATTTTCTCGACAACATAGTAAATGCTCGTTTTGGTATACCAAAAAAGTTCTATGGCTAAAGCATGTTTTTTACAAATATATAGGAAATGAAATGGTAAAATTTTATGAAGGAATAGAATTTAATTCTTGGTTCCTTTTATTACAAATAGAGGATAGTAGTACATACTACTGCCCATTTACCTTATTGTTTATTGCCCTTAGCTATTATAGGCTATGTATGGATGGGGACAGAATAATGGGGCAGTGTGTGTTGTTATTAGAAAATGGATTTAACATTTAGCTGGGAAAAAGAGGCCTAAGAAAATGAAAGTACACACTAGGGCAATAGTAGAATATTGGATTGGCTTAATGCTGAGTACTAGATCTACTGTATAATGTAGAAAGTATAATGGTAGCATGGATTTTATAATGTGCGTGGCGAAGCTTTATTAAATTCAGGAAAAGGTAATGACAACGTGTCTTATTTCTGGCGTAAATCAAATTAACACTTTTCACACCCTTCGTGAAATCCATATGCTTATTATGTGCGATAACTTTTCTTTGTTGTAGTAGTAGGAGAATGAAGGCAAAAATAAACCTTGGAATTTCTATTCATATCAATTTAATTTTGTTTTATGATTACCTGCCAACTTGTGGTATTTAATTTCCTTTTAAGCGTTCGTTTCCAGATAGAAATAGCGCAGGCAGCAGTTGTATGAGGCATGAGGTAATGGCCAAGTTAAACTCGATGGAATTCGATACATAGCTAGATTATAGGCGTATCAATTTCGGTTTTCGAGGTGATTGAATAAAGAGTATGCTTTATGCATGGTAGCTACTAAATGTTTGTGTAGTATTTTTATAAGTGGACCTATCTACTTTTATGTTAATAATGGCATCATTGGTATTCTCTAGTAATACTCGTAGACAATGTGAATAATTATGTATTCCATAGCTAATACCTTTTAAGGCCGTGTCGGGCACAACCATAAGACTTTGATTTATCTGAATGAATTACCGCAGCAGCGGCCTAGCATAAATATCTGATAAAATTCTTTTATATCTACGCACTCTCTTTCTCTACTATAAACATCAATGTGTATGTGTATACCAAAAATAGTACATTTACTATTAGAAGAATAGTTAGAGAATAGACACAAATGGTTTTGTGTTTTGTTCTAGCTGTAATGTTATAGTTGACTAGTAAAATTTTGGTTAGGAAGAGATAATGTTGAAATGAAGCCATGTCTGTGTCGTCGTGAAGCTATCTAGGGATTGCAAGGAATACAAGTTTGTCCATTCCATACTAGGCAGGAAATATTATGGCCATGTTATTTGTAAGGACAGGAGGAGCAAACAGGAATTTCTGCATTTGGAATAAGAACAAAATAATGTATGGTGTCACAGTCGCGGTAGTGTACATTATATACATTAGACATATATATAACAAGGACATAGACGGACGCAAAGGAAGCTCATGATAAAATCGGGACTTTGGGACCGAAAGTTAAACTGTCGGAATAGTTGTTGTTGTACCGTTGTTCCGTCTCGTTCGGCCCCTGACAGGAAATGTAATTGAATTGGTAGGTGAGAAATTTACGTGTCGTCGTTCGTAATGCAAACTTCACTTCTATACTCAAATACCACTACTCCTCACTGTTTTTAGATTGTTTGGAGTTTGGAGCCTTTGGCCAAACTGTGTGGATGTGAAACTTGATGTTGTAGCACTAGGACTACTTGCATTTTCCATTTCGACAGCATGAAATGGCCAAATTCCTCATTTAAATTACAAGCCTTCTGGTTATGTGACTTGCTGTTTCTAATTATTGACCCAGGCTCCTTCTTGATAAATCTAACTGTCTTCCTGTCTGCTATTTGATATTTGTCACAAGTCAAGTTAATCGATTCATTCTGAAATTGGTTTTCTAGTGGCAAATCCAGTTTAATGCCACATTCCTATTCCCATTCTCAAATTTAATGATATAAACTAGGTCAACTCAGTCAGAAACCGTTTGCATACAAAATTTACAAGTATGGCTCGATAATTTTGGTGTTGTCCATGTCCTCATCTTATAAAACTTTTATAATCTTGAAATTTAATTTTGAATTTATCTCTGTTGGTTTTAGAATGTTTAAATAGATTATAGGAAGTTAGTCTTGTTATCCCTGCAATGCATGTGGGTAGTTTTGTAATGCTATGTTTGTGAAGTTATTGCACACAGACGGCATACAAAAGTAAATGTAGGCTGACTTTTATTACGTGGTGACAAGACATCCACTCGTCATACTGACAATACTTGTGGGAGTAGCAGAAATAAACTAGACGGGTATCTACAGTCGTGAATGTAAATGTTGTAGATACAAATACAAAAGTTAGCAGCTTGTTTGTGTTGCGTAAAAAGAAATTCTCTCTAGTTTCTGGGTGTAATGAGTGACCGAGTAGCGAAATGTCTGTCAATATGACTTTGTATGTCTGTAATTGACTTTTAAAAGTTAAATACACCTTTGTGGTAATAATAGCTAGTTGCTAGTTTTAATAGTCATTGTCGGGTAGGAGTCTGCCAGTCTGTCTTCTTGGAAAATGGTACATGTGTTAAGTTTCGTGTCTATGTATTTATGTGTTTACAAATGCAGTGCACTGTATTTACCGTAAATGTTAAACAGACAGTTGCGTACATACATAAATGGGGAACTACGTTTATTAGAAAAATAGGGCAGAGAGGATTGAAACAAAGCCGTAGTAGTAGTAGTATTACTGGGAGAATATTCGACCCTTTTTGTTTTTGCTTGAAAGATGTTAGAGGATGATGATGAGTTCCTTATTCTCTTGATCTGCTGTACCTACTCTGCTATGCATGGGAGAATAAACAAAGAAATTCAATTTAGTTCACTTTACACTTTTCATTCTTCTCAATTCTAACAGTTCTTTAACTGCCATTCATAGAAAGATACTCTGTTGACTTTACAAAAAGTATATGAACTAAACTATGAGTTTAGGTACCTATTATATGATCTGACTTAGAATTGCACACTAAAAAAGTGCAGTTCATATGGATTTTCTTGTCAGTTGCAAAAAAAACCTACGTCAACATGTATGTACTTATGCAGTCTAGGCAGAGTCACCCAATGACACAACGACACAAGTTACAAGTTTGCATAGAGAATGCAAATAATGTTAACTCTGTGTCAAGTGAAGAAGAGTCAACTACATAACACAACACTTCAAAGTTAAATAAACTTTAAATGCCCATTAAAGAGACATTTTTAATTTGGCAAATAGGGAATCTCCTTTTTATTGCCTGTAAACTTGACAGTCAAGTGCATCTGAACAAACAGAAGATTGAAGTCAAACGAATGAAGTGAATATGCTATGCTGTAATTTAGCAGGATAATTTATTCTTAATTAATGCCGAGTGCTTTTATTTGCACATGGCATGGCTCGATATGGACATTCCGTTACGGTACAACTCAAAGGTTGAGCATCATATCTTTCTCGATGATTTATTCTGACTAACTAAATGCTATTTATTATTGCCGAAACGAGTTTATTCTCCTTAGTTCTCACTACTTAGCATTATTTCCGCTATTAAGGAGTGGTTGGTTTTAATTTCATAAATAGTGCGTATACCAAAAACACACTTAATGCCTAACAGCAGCGACTAATTTAAAAAATTTCCCATAACAATTACATAGAAAAGTTTCGCGCCATGGCGTGCTCGTCAAAAAATTTCAAAAAAGAAGAGAGAAAATATGTAGGGCACCTGGGAGTTGATGGCCCAAACTGTATTTCTCTAAATACCTATGCAATAAAAATTCAAATGCAATTTTGTGAATCCCTATTTCAAAAAATTATTTTTGTAATACAATTTTGAAAAAGTGATTTCCTAGTGCCCTCGAAAAATTTGATTAGATTTGAAATATTTAGACCTCATAATTGTGCATCAAGCAGTTTTCCTTCAATCAGGATTTTTGCAAAGTTTAAACCTCTCCTTAACTAATAATGTTAATGTTCTAACATTGCGTAATTTATGTAATTTTTAATGATATAATGTAGTAGAAATCCAGAAGGAGATTGCTCGAGTTTTGTTTTATTTAAAATAGGAAAACTGAGACAGAATAATAGTATAGTATAGTTAACGAAGTCAACGAATAGGTAGAGATGCAGCAGATCTGCAGATGCAGTGCGGACATAAATTCCCAACTGCCTGTATAGTGAAGCTGTAATTTATTACTATTTATAGGATAATGAAAGAACATTGAATTCAATAGAGTTGAATTGAATTCATCCTTCCTGTTCTGTTGTTTGTGTCTGTTGTGGCAGAGTGAGCGAGTGAATGAGCACGTCCTCCGAGTGTAACAAAGTAGCTGATGCGATGCAAATACAACTTGCATTACGTAAAATAGTTCGAGAGAGAGGTAATCGTGAGTTGAGTGAGAATAATTGCTATTATCATCGTCGTGTTATTTGTTCCTATCTGACAGGATAGGACAAATACTGAAATTCAAGTACCCAAACAGTCACAGAGAAACAAACTAGAAAAGTCGTTCTCGAGAACTAAGCTAAATAAGCCCATGTGCTATTCAACTCTCTACCCTGCCCGTATGTGTGTGTGTGTATGTGTGTGTGAGGATGATTTAAGGATGCGGATGTGTTATTTATTAGAAACACTTATTATATGTCTGTCTTGACGGACTTAGAGTCTCTGCATTACATAAATACATGACTTTTGTCTTTTCTCTTGTAGATAATAGTTAACTTTAATGTGTGAATCTTTGTATTATCTCCTGCTCCTCTCTGGCAGTGTCTATATACTTTTTTATTTTACTATTTACAAATCCGTATGTATATGCATGCAGTAAAGGATTGCATTAGAATATTTTGTCGAAGATACGCTATTACGGTGCATAGGGTAGAACTAGAAAAGCTCATCACTATACTTCACGGCTTTTTCCTCTTGCCTATGCCTGTGCCTGGCCTGACAATGGAAATGTAAGGCAGGCCAATGAACTGGGCTGATATTATGTTCCTCTCTTTATCCCTTTGATGCAGTATTATGTGTTGCTTGGGTTTGATGTTTGTTATTAGATTGGATACTACTACTACACTAACTACACTAGGGCTCTTCTGCTCAATTAGCTACATCCATGTTGTTATTATTATGACGACCGACAACTATTATTGTTTCAACTTGATTGCAGGCAGATGCTTTTGTAAAAATTCTGTGGTACTCTACAAGTGAACGTGACGTGGTCAAAGTGTGGTTAAAGCCATGTTGAATTAGCTTGATCATTTTACCTATTCTTTTATATTACAATAATCTGTCTAGCTATGATGTTACATTCAGGTCAGGGTTTTGCAAATTAAAATTTTATCATTTTATCCATCCACATTCCAAAATTTGGACAAAATGGTCATGGATGAAACCATTGAAATAGAATTAATTTCTGGTTCATCCGGCCAATATACAAAATGACAGTGGATAAAACCAATTTTGTCCAATTAAAACCAGTCGCATGATTTCATCCACCACAACCCTGGTTACATTTTATCCTCCCAAATCTAAAGTAACAAAATAAATTCCTAGTAGTTCCTATTGTTTTTTATAAATTATGACCAAGCGATTTTCAAAATGGTGGATTTATGAATTTTGAGTGCATAAATTGCATTGTTTCAATTGTTTGTGCATGTGCAGAATGTGCACTACGAAGAAATCCTTAAATGTATAGGTACCTATTGTAGTTTTGTATGAATGGATTGTCTACGTAATAATAATAGCAATTTAACTGTATATTTCTGTCGGGCACATCTGCTATAATACTTTGTTGCTTGAAAAATACATAGGTGTAGTAATCGTTTCTCTTTTACAACCATCGCATCGTTCTCATCGTGCGTGATGGCTACGCGTAATATATTGCGTACTGCTATTGCCTCTGGTGAAGTAGAAGAATTTTTAAAGAATGAATTCCACTAGGACCGTTTTTGTATATGAGCTCCGTTGAGTTTGCATGTTATTTGATTCTGAATGAAGATGGATTACATTTAATGAGACATTCTGAATTTGGTGTGTGGTGAATGAGATTTATTTAATGATTAGATGCACAAGTAGTGTGTGTATAGTACAAGATTCATAATAGAGAGAAAATATGTAAGAGAGAGACATGAGAATATTATGAGATTAACCTGTAAGCTGAAGGGCTAATTTGATAAAACTGTTTGCATCAGGAAAATTAAATTTTATGCAATATTAGTAGAGATGATAAGATTACAGGATTGCTTGTTGTAGTAGTGCAGTCTCGGAAAGAAAGAAACTGTTCCTGGTTGAAATATTTTACAGTCTTAAGCATGGTTTCATAGTTATAGTGTTCTTAGTTTCACCAGGTGATTAAAGAAATGTGTTATTCATTTTTTTACACTGGGGTTGTGTAGCAAGTTAAGGAATAAATAATAACATTAAAATATTAACCTCATCTCCACCTATTAGTCTCTTTTCGTGTACCAATGTTAATGCGTGCTGTTAAATTACTGCTCTGGGCTATCCTTCCAACATCTGTTATTAAATATCTTGAAAAGGAAGTTTCTCAAATATTTATAATAGCTTCGCTAGTTTGCCTGACAATAAACAGGGAGTTAAGATTATAGGCGTCCTTTCCTGTTTCTGAAACGAGAATTTTTATGGTGATTTTAAGTTGTTGTTAGAGGTAGAAGAAGTTTTGGAAGAAGCTAAGTAGGAACTGTTATTGGGTTAACTTAGGAAAGTAGGAACTTAGTTTTGGAATTTTATTATGATGTCCTTATGCCATGAAATATTTCTGGGGTTATTCTGTGCTAATGTACTACTACTCTATGATAATAATAATATTGATTGATGAGGTTATACTTAATAATACGATAAACCGGATAAACCAAATTGTTATTCCAATATTTCCTTTATTAGCTTAGATAACTGACATTTTTTAACATGTTGACGACCTCAATTCTCGATGCATACTTCATTTCCTCCCGTCCCGTCTGTATGTATACCATGTAACTTTATTTTTAGAGTTGATTAAAGCTTTAAAACGCTGTAATATGAATACACGTTCTAGTAAGCTGAAAAATGTTATTTGGCCAAGTTATAAAATTCTCAGCCGCAGATGTATACACACAAGTATTGTTTAAGTATGCACTGACAAGACAATTTGACTATTTTGTCGTCTATACACAATACAATATACAATACAAAATTATACAATGTATAGTAAGTAGAAGCTGCATTTTTCTTTATAAAATCGTATACTGTTTGAAAATCCTAATAGCTAAAGTTAGCTCATAGCATTTTTACCTTTATGGTGATACATCAGGTTAGTTTAGTTGAGAAACTAGATATATTATTATTGTCATCTCGTATTTCGTATGTGTATGTTGTCTCTTGGTGTACTTCCACCATAATGTGATGTACCGTTTGGCACAGACACAAAAATTGCCATGAAAATTTGCACTGGTAGTTCATTGTGAAGTAGGATGTAGTAGTTTAGTAGTAGTAAGAAAAGGTTATTCATCATGATGAAGATAAAGTAGGAGGGAAAAGGCAAGATGCTAGGTGTTTATGTCTTTAGTGTCAGCAATGATAATTTTCGGTAGCTCATCACATCAGCACAAATAAATTCTGATTAGCTCTACTGTACTGTGTTTTATGCCTTGCAGTGTCAGTGTCCATTTTTAGCATTGTGCAGAGTCAGAAACTGAAGAGCATGAAATCGTACATCGGTAGAGGCGAATAGTGAATTGCTATGGACAATTGGACATGGAAATTATTTATAGTAGGTGTAACAGTAGATAGATAAGTAAACCTACTTACTTGATTTATTTGATGGTATGAGGTGTGTGATTAAGGAAGGAGTAGGAGGTTTGAGGTTTTATGATGATCTATAGGTATGAGTATAGAATGCGATGTAAATTGCGTTCACTGTCACTGTAACATTCATTAGAGATTAGAGATTGGTATGCTCATAATTTCATTCGAGTCGCACTAGTCGCAGTCTGTGAGTTAAAGGGAGGGAATAATCATCTCTGTGTAAATAACAGAGAGATAGTTCAAGTCAAAGGCATAGAAATGAGTGAGAGAGGCTGCTGATGAGTTAGTAATTGACTGAGTTATTGACGAAGATAGAATGAATTGCAAATTATTCACTAGCTTTTAAGTAGCTCCTGTAAAATGGATGACTGAAGCAGGAGAAACAATTAGTGTTTAAATTAAATGCTCATTTGTCGTATTACAGCGAATCCTACTGTTCCTACTTGTCATAATCTCATAAGAGCTGCTCTGCTGCTGTAGGGCGAGGACATCATTTTATTAGCTTCATGTAATTCGTTTCATGGTCCTGACTCCTGGTACAGTGCCATCATCTTCATCTTATCAGAATCCAATGCAGAACTACGTGCATAAATTGAATTCGAAATGTAATTATGCGGAGATTGAAGATTGCTATTTTATATGACTCTCTCTCTCCTGTAATTATGCAGCTTGTAAGTATTAATCAGTTGTGATTGCTGATGTCTTTTCTTTACGGCACTCCTGACATCAGTGTCAGAGTGTCAGCATGAAGATGAGCTTTTAAATAGCACGACCGTTCGGTGTTCACACAAATGAATGTTTGTTTTGTGAACATTTGATGAGATTTTAAACTATTATAGTTGGCATCTCTAAACTTAAGCCTATCCTAAGTTGTTGTATAATTAAGTAAGCATATTATACCATGGCATATAGCATTACGTGTATATACCTTGAGTCTAGTCTGCAACTATTTAATGCATGTATCCCTGAATTATTTAATCAGTTTTTGAAGTAGTAGGATGCTTACTTAACTTCAATTGTTTACCTAAGCCAATTTTTATAATAATATTTGTGTTTCTCATTTCATTGTCAGATTGTCACGTTGTTGTCAGCATTGTCCATTAATAATGTACTCGTGTTGAATTGGAAATTGCGTATAGCTGATCCAATTGAACTCTCTATAAGCCTCTCCGCCAAATTCATACATAGAATGGAAATCACAGAATTGTTCATTATTAATTAGTATAATTAGCAAGTCCACATTAATTATGTTTTAGATTTCATGAAATGGATCTGAGAGAGAATAGGTTGAAAATGAATGTAGTGCTGTTTCTTACAATTCAAAACTGCATTGTTTTATTTGTAACTTGTTTTACCATTTGTACTCTAGTTTATTAGATGCTTTTTGTGTATTATGAAGTTAGTGGACTAGTAATTAGTAGTCGTTTCAAATTTATTCGTGTTATGTGCCATTTGGCATTCTTATGTCGTTGCTGGTAGAGTATTTGACAATTCCAGCTCGCAGGTAACCTAAACCTAACCCAGATAAAAGGTATAAATAAATAATGCAGGAAGCGTTGAGTAATCGTGCTCCAGTTACTTAGTTTCAGGTATCGAATAAAATGTGATGTGACTGTAGTAGTAGTAGTAGTAGAATGTGTGTGGAAAAGGTTATTTTATGGCTGACAAAATCAGAGCAGGTTTCTACGGCATGCTATGAAATCACAATCCAACCAGGAAATTATTAGCTGCCCCATCCGTTGTTTTAACTTCTTATGCTTGACCAACTAGACTTGCCTTTTATCGTTTATGTCATTGGAATTCAATTTAAAGCTGAGGAATAAATGTGCAAAGGGAAATTTTCTTTTATTTTTCTCACGTGTAAATGGCCGGGACAGGTAACGCATGACACGAGTCTAAGAAATTGACAAAAATTATGTACATCGATCGATATCTGAAAAATGTTAGGAAGAATGACTTAACAGTAACTTGGTTATGTAATTAGTTAAAGTCTGGTGCAGACGGAGACAGTCGACAATTAAAAATGTTCCACTCTGCACGGAATTTATGATGAAAGGTCAATCTTTATAAATACAAACGAACTTGTTCTGTCAAGACATGACATAATAGCGTGCGTTGTTATGTTGGTGTGAGAAATAAATACATTGCGTTCGTAGAATAGAAAAGATAGAATGAGGTCAAAAGGAATATTTTGCTGCTGGCCTATCGATTTCAAAGAATTCTCTCTAAGGATATATGCCCATGTTTCTATAGTACACAATGGTAAGTAGCAGTTTAAAAGTTATATGAATCCGTTGATCAAATAGAAAGATATAATTAGCGTGTTACTATTATGATGGCTATATGAATGTGATCAGGATTTTCTCGGAATTAGAACAGACAATGCAAATATTCATAAGTACTACTTACTTAGGTTGCGTAGAAGCCTCTCTTGAACGATGTATTCAAGTCAAGAACTTTGTCCTATTAAATGCCTGCTATAATCATTATGGATTTAGCATTAAGCGTATCTGGGCTTCTCCATTTAATTGAATATGGGATGATGGCTTGGCGTGCCATGAACTTGGACAAAGTTTGAGTCTTTGTTTGAGTGGTGCCTCTGATAGAAATCGGAAATAGCTCTATATACGTAATTCCTTCTGCTCTGCTTCACTCAATTTCAGTTCATATACCGTAGAACATCAATTTTTTCCCCAGGGGGAACTATTATTATTTCAAAAATGCCTTTAATGCAAAAAACAGTGTAAAATACATGCAAATTTCGGATTTTGGAGCAAATATTCGTGAAAATACAAAGGTCACCCCTCCCCAGGGGGAATTATAAACAATGTAAATTACATGTAGAGGGTTTTTGGAACCCTTTTTTCCGAAAATACAATAGTTCATCTTGCGGGAGAATGTAAATTTGGGTGTTCAGACCAAATTTTTGGGAAAATACAATAGTCCATCCTCCGACAGACTATAAAGTTAAATTATATGTAGGATTTCGGAACCAAATTTTTGCGAAAATACAATAGCTCATCCCCCGGGGTGAATTTTAAAGATTTTAAATTACATTTCAATTTGATTTTGGCTTATTTGGAGCAAAATTGTCGTGAAAATACTCTTCAGTGGGGGATGAATTAATTGGAGGCATACGGTGTATGGATATTGTCATTTGCTGGCAATCAGAGCCGGATTTTCAATCAAAGAATGGAAAAGAAGAAGAGAATAGCAGAGCAAAGCAGGGCTAATGCTATTACTTCACAACTTATCATTCTCATGTGGCTCTAGTTTTCATGACGTGGTTGGTTGTGAACTGACTTTGGCTGCTTTCCATTATTTGCTAATTACGGCTTTGTCTTTATTATAGAAATGGAGTGAATGTTTTGATTGGATCATTAGCTAGCTACTGGGTTCCCTCTTTAAAATATATTGCTCTTATCCTCTAATGATATCTGTAAATTGGAGGAGGGAGTCAAGTTCTAGTTCTTGTCTGTTTAGTTAGCTCACAGGGTTATCGTTAGCAACAGATTGAGTTGAAGCTCGTCATTTCTGATGATGATGTGCTTACTTACTTATATGGGAAATAGTGTTCGGCTCTTCTCCTTATGTTATGTAATAATCCCAATGAAAAGACAAAAGCAGGTTGCTTGTCCATTGTTGGTTTGAACTGATATGATCTGAGAATGAACTTTAGCTAGAAGAGTATTATTAAGGTTGATGGGCAAGTTTGACGTGAAATTGAATTAAATTCAAGTAGCAGAAGTAAAACGGGATTTGGAGAAGCGTCGACTCGAGTGATGCAATAAAGGCAAATTATCTGGTAGAATGTCTGCCTGTCTCTGTCTGTCCATCCTCTCCGTTCTACTAGTCTACCTTAATAAAGTGCTACTCTTCTCTTCCTATAGCTAACTCAATGATCTCTATAGATTAAATTTACGCTATATCCACAATAGGTAAAAATTGGTAGGCTATGTGAGCACTTATCACTCACTTATTGCTGGAAATGATGAGTTCATGTTCAAACTCTCTTCTGCCTTCTAGCTCTGTATGTGTTCTCGACTGAAATGGCAATATTCAATGAAATAAGACAACCTAAACAACTCAACCAGAAAATTTCAACTAAATGGAATTCGGTGTAAATTCCATTAAAATGGATACGGATATTATTAGGAGCAGATGTGCCATTATTAGTTAGTGATCAAGTTTGGCGTAAGCCAGTATGACAAATTGAAATTTTGGCGTTAAAATTGGCATTTTTAATACAATTACACGAAAAAAGCTTTTTGGAAATTCATGCAACATGTTGTAATTGAAAAAGCCTGGTTTTAACGTTGGTTTGAGTTGGTCCAGTCAGTTAAGTATGTGTTTCCCCACTCCACCAGAAACTAAATAAATTCGTTTGTAATGGATGTAAATGGAAAAGTTGAATGACATCGACAGATAAACTACCCAGGAGGCTCACAGGATTCTAAAATTTTCAAAATTTTCATCTTCCCATTTTCATTCATTATTCATTACAGGTAGAGTAATTTAAATAGTATATCTGGTGGAGTGGGAAAACACACGTAAGTAGACCAGACCAACCTTAATGCATTTCATGGTTTGCCTGCTGACTTTTGCCAAAATTGTGGATATTGACATTTTAAGCAAAAGTCACGAAGAAGTGTGTATCATAAAAGAAAATAGGATTTAAATTGAGTGTATGAGTAGAATTTGCATTTTTTGAAGTAAGAGATGAAGGGTTTAAAAATTTAATTGATTTGAAGATTTAATAATTATTGTTTTTCTTTCTTGATTGTGTGCAGGTTGACGGTCTGGAGTTGAATAATTTGAAGAGTGAAGGATCCTTGGCATCCAGTGGCTATGGAAGTCAGAACCAAATCGTGATGTGTGAAGACTCGAATTCTGGCGGCTCGGGCTCGTCCACTCTGGAAGGTGAACATACTAAAAAGCATGACCCTACTACTACTACTACTGCTACTGTTGATAGTCTACCTATGCGTTCTTCCATTCCATTGTCCTCGGAGGAATTTCGAATGGAGCTTGAAAGCATGATCAATTCCATGAACTCTACTTCTTCCTCCTCCTCCTCAACTTCTTTCCGAACGGACGCTGCCGCTCCAGATCATTTCTACGACTTGCCCATTAGGAACTTCAACGGCGGGGTTTCCCCGCAGAGGAATCATAACACGAACAATGGCGGGAATAATAACGAGAGTAGCAAGAACACTAGTTTTACGAATCGTCACAGTAGTGGCGGGAGTATTAGTAATTATGGGACAGCACCTCGGAGCTTTCTGTTGCAGCATCGTCATCACAGCATGCATATGACGTCTAGCAACAATTCTGCTTTTGAATACGCCAGTCTAGGCATTTCCCCGCCTTCTAACAACAGCAATGGACATAGTAACATGTTCGCAGATCCTTCTTGCGACTCGTCTTCTTCTGCTGACACTAATTGCAATGCCACCATCCGTAGCATCCATCATCGTAATTTCATGAGTAACAATCCCCACATCCCTGTCCTCAACGGCAATGCTGTTCACAACAACAATCCCAACAACTCCACTCCTAACAACACTTACAACAACATTCATAATCAGGTTCAAATGCAGGTGCAAAGAAATAATAGTCTACCTCGCCCACACTCCTACGCTGCTCCCAATAATAATCACTCCAACTTCATGAAATACCGGCTCTCCATGGCCAAAAAGAGAGATTTCGTTTAGTTTTCAACGGTGTAATTAGGAGGGATCCTATCCGTCAATTCTAACATAATCATCCATTGTTTATTGTATCTAATACCAAAATCAATTAGTCTACATAGTTATCATCTCGAGATAGAAATTCACCTTATTTTTGATTTTCCTTATAGTTAAGATTACAATTTACACTTATACACGTTAATTTACAATATTATTATCATGTTCCCACAGTCATAGTTTTTCAACTTTGTTCATTAGAATTTTAATGTTGAATTAGTAAATCCTTTTCTCCTGTCAAATTCCTATATGGGATAATTACTTTTAGGATGTCTGTGTGTGTAGGATGATCCTTTGATTATTCCTAGTAATTTTTGGCATCAAGTTTTCTTAACTCTTCTACCGCCAATAATTTAATGCCCTAATATTTCTATGTTATTATTGCAAAAGCATTTCACTCTTGAAAACCTGTCACTGACAGCTCCACACATTACTTTTTAGTCAATAGGGAGGTTGCGATTTTTCGTTACGGTTTGAAAACTCAAAGAAAATAAAATTCCTTTCCCAAGGAAAACTAAAAATGGTGCTTTTTTACGTTATACTTTGCGTTAGAGTAAAGTCACGTGGTATGCGCGCGCATACAATTTTAAATCAGCAATATTTTCTTCCGTAATTCTTCCGCCCGTTACGGAAAATCGAAATCTCCCTAATATTCTTATGTAAACAATGAGAAAGTTTGCAATAGAGTTAAAATGGTTTTCTGAGAAGAAATAGCGATTAGATAGGTACTGGCATTCATAGCTAAACTGAGAGAGACTATTTTTTATTTCTGAGAATTTTAGTTTCGCATATCGAAAAGGAAATTCGAGAGATTTGCATAGGAGATTGACGGATAATAGGAAAATGTGCTTTATTGTTTTTGCCCCATGAGAAAATAGTAAAGAAGATATTTTATGGGCAATGTTTGCTCCGTCTCTCTCTGTGTGCACTGTATCGTGACAAATAGTCTTTGTTTCTATATCGTAATTTGCTAGCGCTCTAGGTATTTCAGCTATTTTATTTAGTTAGTATGATTATGGGTCTTGAAATCGTAATGTCACGTTGGGGCATTTTACAAATAGAAATAGTAGTTTATGCTAAAAAAGGAATTTCATGCGTCCTTAGCGAGACATTGTGTAGAAACGGAGGAATGTCGACAATGTCGAGTATCGTCGAGGAGAGTCGAGATAGTCATAAAGCAATATTAGTGTGTATTTAAATTTTGTGGCTCACTGCCTCCCCGCTCCGCACTAAGAACGTCAAAATGAGTTCAGAAGCGATAAAAGGACACGCACTTAGGGTCGTTCCCTTGTCATATTTTCGATTTTATGTCGTTATTTGTCGGCTGCCTCATTTTAAGCCCTAAAGTGACTGAGTAAGAACGAAGCCTCCACATATTCTACTAATAGAATGTTGCGTTTTACCCAAAGTTAACCACACGTCCATTTCCTTGCATAAAAGCGTACACAGTAAGAAGTTATGCGACTTTTGTAGCTTATACTTACTAGATATGAGGACATTTTAGAGTTTGCGGCTTTTATTGATAGTTATTATAGGGTTTTGACGTGAAATGACATTTTGTGCCTAGCATACATAATAATATTGTTAAAACGTCATTTTATTTAATGTTACTCACTTAGCTAAGGCGGGAACAATTCAGAAATTATAATTTCTGCAATTTGCTAGTACGAGAGAATTTAAATGAAAGTGATGTCTTCGTTTCTTGCATAATTCCATTCCATTGTATAGAAAAAGAGACGGGAGATAAAGATCTAAAAGTTCACCAAACCTACATACCTACTACTACCTACCTCTAGTTCCATAATTAATCTCTATAAGAATGAATAATTAATAGTTATATTAGTATAAAGTTATACAGAGCGAGAGTCTCAGTTTTCAGTCGCAACCGCAACTTACAGCTTACCTTTCCTAATTAATTATTATGCTTTATGAACGTTGTCATAATACATTTGTGTTTGCTCCACATTCACTAATAATTTTGGTTACTAAATGAGTTCGTGTGTTAATGGCCGTAGTTTTAGTTTAATTATTAGGGGTAGTCGTAATAATGTCGTAAAATGTAGCACTTTGTTCGTCGTGTTACATAAATTACATCTAATAACTTACCATTTACATTAATAACCACATTTCCTTATGTGTATAGCAGTAGAGAGTGTTGTAATTGTAAAACAGGATGAGTGATAAATTTTATTGTTGAGGATTTTACTAATTTAAGAGGTTAATAATCATTTCTAGAGAATAGAAACTATAGGGAAAGTAAAAGTAAGTTAAAATAATATTATATTATACGTTTTTTGCCAATCTCTTAATAATAGAGAGTTGGCGCAAGTTGGCATGTACTATTATTTAATTACGGAATTAATATTGTATCATTTAATTTCTTTTCTCTGCGTGCGTAGAGCCTAATGTAACATTTAGCAATAAATATAAAAATCATGAATCTATAATCGTAGTTAGTAAAAAATAAATTCTGTAATATTGATGGAACACTTTTTTCTGTTTGCTCTATTTTTTGCATAGACTTTTTTTGCACGTTCTTCACTATAATAGTTTTTAGTTTTATATGCATGAAGCTATTCTGTTTCGTCGTCTCGTGACTCGTCAGTATTGCTGAATTGGATCATTTTATTTGTATTGCACTTCTACTAGTTCTACTACTTCAATAACATTTCGACTAATAATAAATAATCATACGAGAGAAACTGGATTTCCTACGAATTCGCATGAAAAGAACAAATTGATTGAGATGAATTGATGCCCTGCCTGTTCTCTTGTACTACTGGCCGCCTGAGCCTGTTTTTGTTTTCATTGTGAGCTGAAACTGAAACTTCTGCTATTATAACAATGTAACACATTCTTTTATTTTTTCCGTATTTTTTAATTCGTATTTTGCTTTTGTCTGACCTAGCTACACTAATTTTCTAAGTTTATATTTTTATGATTTTTGTTGTGTTGATTTAGTTGAGTGATTTTTAATTTCCCTCGTTTATTTTATGTTGACATTTTTTACAGATTTGAGTTACCCTGCCCCTCCTGCTGACATTTGTTATTGCTTGGAGCTGAGTTCTGGGTATTGCACTCTTCCGAGAAATATCAAACATTTTGGAAATTGTAGCTATGCTCGTGGTCGACCTAGCACACGCACTACCCGCCCCTCACAAGGTATTCTCACCTGGTAGCCTAATATTCTTCTTCCAGTTCCTGGATTCCTTTTTATGATTTTCTCCCTCATTTTCGTTTAATGCTGGAGATGAAGGACAGAAAATCCGACAGATAATGACGCTAAAATAATAAACTAATAAAAAGAGGCATAAATACGATTTAGACTGACTTTATGGAAAATATTCGTGGAAATGATAAGGTTATGTTGGAAAGTGAGTGCAAAATTAAAGATTAAAGGGAGGCATTAAGCTTAAGTTACACTGAGGTACTTTGTCTGGAGTGAGAAAAACAATATTTATGTTTTCAGCAGAGATTAACTGGGAGTTGGCGCAGGCAGAAATGACAAAACTTTTCATTTCTTTCTCTTTGTGCAAGGCATGCCAAGTAATTCTCCAAAGAGGACAGAAACATTAAAGAGATCGTTTGTAAGATTTTCCTATACTTTACTCAACTCTCCAAGTCTCCACCATTCACTCAACACCACTGGGTGGAAAAGAGGAGAAAGTTTTCCGTCAGAAAGAATGAAAAGCATTGTGTTGCGGCTAAAAACTAAAAGTTGAATTTGTTCGAGCAAGTTGTGAGGAGAGAATTTAGTTTTTTAGACTCTGGAATCAAATAGAGTCCTTAACTTAAGCTTCTCGTACTTACTTGATACTTTTTCCTGTCACAATCTCACAATAGCGGACTATGAAAAGTTTTGCTACTTTCTTCTAGAATGTTCTCCTACGTGTTATATATTGAAAATACTATTTTTCAATTCCGAATATTGTTAAGTAAATATTCGGAGAAAGATTTTCTTTTATTTATTTTGTGCCATTTCTCGGAAGAAAATATGATGCGGGTAAATTGTAGGTATATACTTTCGAGTAGAATAGTTAAAAGTGAAAGAAAGGGTGTCACTTGCCAAGAAATGAATATGAATGGATAGGAAATGAAGCTAATGAACTCTGAGACGCGATTGCGTGTGTGTGCTTACATTAGGAAAAGTGATTTGGAATGTGTAGAGTTGGCAAAAATGGGGGTTTGAATGAAAGATTAAGTTTTTTGTTTGTTTACTTTGTTTGGGATTATAGGGTATCCACTTGGAAGACAGCCAACATCAGGTTCGGGATCATCTGCCGGCTCTGCTGCCGGTTCACGTCGGAATTCTTGCGGAAATCAGGATAAACCACCTCCGCCGGTGCGGAGAAACTCTTCGATTTCCGTTTCACCGTCGCGAAATTCTCCAGCCCCGCTCTCACCGCATCATAACAACATGAACGGCCAATTTTCCCTCCACCAACAGCAACAACATCAACAACAGCCAATTTATTATCAACCGCAAAGTCAAAACACATCTCCCCCTTCAGCACAGCAACAACAACATCAAAGTCATTACCAACAGAGTCAACATGGTCAACACGGGAATCAGAATAATCATCAAAATCATCATCAGAATCAACAGACGCCGTCAGCAGGCCCACAAAATAATGCTCAGCCTCTGTACATTCAAAATGCGAATTATAATTACAATAGTAATAATTCGTCGTCGACGAATTCGAATTCTTTGTCAAGTTCGCAAGGGTCGATGGATAGTGGAGAGACGACGCCTCACGCCTCCATGGAGCATCTTCCGCCGCCGCCGGCTTATTTAATGAGCTTAACACCCGAACAACGGAATAGTGTCAATTTGACAGCTGCGATGAATGCGGCGATGGAGGAAGAAGCCCTGAAACGAGTGAGTGTTGCAGATACAATCAAAACGCTGACAGAAAAGAATCATCAGCCGGTGAGTCCGAACATGGTGCGTCGGGCACATAGCATGAAAGAAGAAAATAATAGTCACAACAATCACGGAAAAGAGAGTCAGAGTCGGCGGAGAGGCTCGAATAGTTTAGAGTCGAGTAAAAACCGTGCTAGTTTAATGCAAGTGCTGAATCAAAAACTTGCTCAGCATCAACCCACTTACGGGAATTTAGGGCAGCCTTTATCTTCTTCCGTTGTGGCTTCGACACAGCAACATCTTCAACAGCAACAGCAGCAGATTCCTCTACAAATCCCCCCCATTTATCATCAACAACAAAATCAGCAGCAGCAGCAGTCGGGAATGCAGCCGCAGCCGATCTATCAGCAAGTTTATCAGAACCCGACGAGTCAGCAGCCGATTTATCAGCAAGTGGTGGCCGTGGCAGCGTCGAATAATTCGACTAATGCAAGTCCCCGTCACCCGCGACGATTCTCCGAAGAGCTAATCAAGACGACAGCCACTTTTGTTCAGAATCGCGTCCTTGGAAATAAAACGCCGCCGCCTGCTGTCACGTCGAAAGAGATTTTTGTTCAGACGCTGAATGCCAAATTGAGTCAAATGCGACAGAGTCCACCGACGGAGAGGAAACCACCATCATCGCACACTCAAAAGAATAACAGCAGCTTTGCATCGAAACTTGCAGCATCTGTCTCATCTCATCAGAAGGGAAATAGTGTCGGGGAGATTTCCGCTGCTTTCCGAGTCAGACAGTGGATTTCGTCAAAGACCGTTCCAGATCCGGCTGTCTGTCGGGAATCACTCATGGATCAGATTCGTCGCGGAACTAAACTCAAGCAAACTCGCACTGTAAATGATCGCTCTGCTCCCAGAATACATTGACAAAACGTGAGCCTCTTGGTTGCAAAGTACGAACGAATCTCTGAGACGAAGGCTCCTGGCGATCTGGAGAGGCCAACGAGGCGAAGAATGACTCTAGCTCCAAATTTTTCTCAGACTCTGTAGATACATCCCCCCCCCCCCCATTTTACATTGTCAATAGCCCCCCAACACAAAAAATACAACACTTGTACAAAAAATATATAAAAAAATTCATCATTTCTCTATCCTTATCCTGTACATTCTCCCTCCATTTTCTCCGTATACAATTAGACATCGGTCGTCATCTGGAATTCCAATCGAGTGGCACCAAAAATCACTGGAATGAATCTAAAGAACATTCACATGTCTTTTTATTGTAAATTCCTAGGAGTGGATGTAAAAAAATCCTAATGTACAGTGTAGCTATATTTAATTTTATCTAAGTCAATTTATTGACCCTCTCTCTTAGAAAACATATCATCTGGTCATTCTTAACATGCTTTGTACGATAGCTTCAAGCTCAGAGATGAAATTCCATGGATAACAACTAAAGGTCATTCTCCTATAATAAACTACTACAACCTACCTATTAACTACTACGATAATACGTGTATGACATTTATATTATAAATGATAGCGAAATAATAATCTATTAACCAATTTACTGACGTTCAACTTTAGTCACTCGTCCTGCCGAAGAATCATCATGGAAAAAGTAAAGAGCTAAATCCTAAACATACCTACATAGACAAGTAAACAGTAAGGTTTTAGTGTTTACTGTATTTATGTACGTATCCAACCCAAATTCAAGGCTGCACACGGATAGATGATGAGTAGACTAGTCCTTACATGTAAAATCTGATAATATTAATATGTAGTAGCATAATATATTATACAAAGATACTTGTGTACGTTTAAATGTGTTCATGTGAGTGGAAATCCGGTTGTATTGTATTCACTCATTCACTATGAAAGGATTCCTCTGCGAAATGTAAAGCAAGTCATGAGTCCCGAGCCTGAAAGACATAAGAATTTTATTATTCAGTTAGTTGGCTTACATTTTTCTACTACATCAAGATATTTTTTATCTATTTTCGCATTCACTAAATTGGAACTGATCATAATGCAATTTTTTATGTTCTATATATTCAGTCTGCAATATTTTAAAAGACACAATTGAGGTTGTTGTTGTTGCAAAATGCATGCTTGCAGGTTTTGTCACCTATTTTTTAAGTAGGTTTTATGTCATCGTACTAAATTCACTACATTTTATTCGTTTTAAACTGTTTTAAAAAGGAAACATATAGCTAAAAGTTATGGCTAAAATTAAATCAGACAAGAATACAAGACCTGAAGGAATTGATATTGAATGAAATATCAAACTGAACTAGTTCATATCTTAACATATACGTTTAATAGTATAAATACATAAATTAAATCAGATAGGCTGCTGCTATAGAGTGTAGAGAAAATTCCCACATGCCACCTTATTACCTTTTCTTAATAGCTACCTATCAAAATGTCTATAATTAAGATTACTGGATGTCGGATTCAAGTAATAACGCGCTTTAAAAAAAACCGGAGCAAATTATAAATGCCTGTCTCCTGTTTATATATAAATACAATAATTCTCAGGTCCATAGGTTTTTCTTTTTTGTGATAATGAATTTACGATAAACATTGGAAAATGTTCTCACACAGAGGAATAGGATGAATAAAAGAAAGTTTTCCAGATGATGAAATCTTAAAAGAATCTGCATCTAAATAATATTTAATCATAAATGGTTAATAATTAATATATACCAATTTACTAAGGTAGTTAGGATTATAGGATAATTATTTAAATAATAATTGTGAAATTAATGTGTACATTTTCGGGGAAATACTTTTTAACACTAAGGAATTTTAGGTGTGATGATGTATGGTGAAAATCATTTCGGGTTTATATATTGTTTACTGGAGAGATGTACAAAAGTAATTAAACTTTTCTAGTTGGGAAACATTAGCAGCTTTACTTTTTCATAAGTTGAGTTTTTGTATATATTTTGTATTAAATAATTATTTAAGTTAATTTAGAAGAATTTTTAGAATGAATTAAGAGTATTCTGTCCAACAACCAATGTAATCTTTAAGTAAGTGTATAGGTCGTATAGATTAACTGACGATAAGTTTAAATTTAAAATAATTTAGCAATTAGACAGACGGACACAACACACAAGCAACTAAATAATAATAATAACCAGAAGAACTGAAAATCGCCTCTCTATCCTTTCTGATAAGATTCAAACATTATTGTATTAAAGTTAAGGGATTTTATTCTAATAATGATTTACCGATATTTACGTATTCTATATATTCACAAATCAATAGAGTTGTCATTTGAAAAGGATTAGAATTCGTTAAAAGACTGAATTGAGCCAATTAATATTTATCTATATACAAACATTCTGTATGAACTATACTGATTATTTGCAAGTATATTCAATACGAACGTCTCAGAGATATTCTCGTTTACAGTCAACAGTGAAATAATATTTGTAGAGACAATAGAGATAATTAATTAAGGGTAACTCCTAATGGGCATTGTGAGGGTTGTCAAATCAATTTATTAGCGGAAATCTTCTACAGACCACAATTTTTCACCGAAAGTTGCGAAACTTTCCTCAAAAATCGAATTTGATATTTTGTAGGGCACCCGAAGGTCAAAAGTAGTTGTTTTGAGTCGGAAGGCAGTTGCCGACAACTTCAAAATGAAAGAGAAATCTTTAAAGCCGTCGGTAACTGCCTTCCGACTCAAAACAATCACTTTTCCCTTCGGGTGCCCTAGATAATATAAAATCCGATTTTTGACGAAAGTTTTGTAGCATTCGGGAAAAAATTGTGAGCTGTGAACCTTTTTTGCTAATTGGTTTGAGTATTCTCACAATGCCCATTGGGAGTCATCCTTAAATACGTTCAAATAATTATTTTCGGCTACCTACTATTTTGTCATTAGTAATCCGTAACGAAAAATTCTAATCTGTAGCTAAGTGTTCTTGAAACAGACTCAGGAACAGATTGAAAATCTCTTGTATTATCTGTCTTCAAAATATTTGCAAAAATACAAGAGCAATTTACTTGTCATTTAAGCCAATGAGTAAAATAAATATGCTAAACGTAATAAATAGAATTTGTTATACGTAGATACCATTTCAGCAAGTTGGTACAGTTCGGCACAAGGGTAGTCAATATTTTCGCAATCGTGTACTGTTTTACCAATAATTATGAAAAAAGAGTAAATTTGTTAGGCTAGTGAAGCATTTCCTGTACAATAATTATGATAAATAAGACACAAATGTAAAGTCCGCAACCAATTACCACTCGTACAATAATGGAAAAACCTTAAAACGATTTAAATGAATTTGGAGCTCTCCATAAAAGTAGCCTGCAAGCTCTTAAATTTTGATGTGCAAAAGTTAACTCTTTATATTTCAATAATATTATGTGAATAATATTAATTAGACATTCTAGCAGATTATTAGTTTATTGAATTGAGACTGCTTTTCGATAAATTACCACAGGTCTGCTGTGTAATTTGCCAATAAATATTTATTGCAGAATATTTGCAAAATGATGAGTATATTCCTAAATAATGACAGATTTATCTCTAGAAACTAATCAGTTAGCACCGCAATCACAAATATTATGCTTATTCTATAAGATTCAGTATGAGATAGAGATAGAAACTAAGAATGACACAAAATATTAAATATATAAATGAGCTACTAAAAAACTATGGTAAAAAATATACCCGTACAATACACTATGGAGCCAATAATACTAATATGAATTATTACAAGATAATTAGTATGCTGCCTGTAAAAAAACTCGCTTCTATACTGAGAATTGAAATTCCTTTTATGATGGAGCACAAAACTTAGTGCATCAGATAAATTCCTAGAAATAAATCAGGAATATTAGATTTATTATCTATAGTTGAATTCTATGATGAATAATTGTACTGAAATTTTGTCTTATTTGTTAATGATTAAAATTAATAGATACCGGATCAATATTTACAGTATAAAAAGTCTTCGTCTAAAATAGTAGCGTCATAATGTAGGCAAATGCGTATAATTTTTCAAATATCTTGTGTGAAAAATAAATAAGGATCGTTTTAGGGAAGTCACTGAAAGTAAACTGAGGGATTTAAACATATATTATAATGAAACCTGGTCAAATTAAATGTAAATACTTGTAAATAATCATTTCTTGATGTAATTATATATAAATATTTACGCTACTATACTAAAATAACATGCAATTGAACAGAATAATCTAATGAATTGGAATTAGACTAAAATGTCCTAATTAACATAATTAATGTATAGAACCTAAAAACATACAAAGCGTATCAGCATTCATTGTGACGATGTGAGCCATTTGGATAATAACATCGTCGTCAATAATATCTAATCAAATATTATTATGATTCGCCTGTAACGTATATGAATGGGTTCAACAAATTACTGTTCAACCCACAGCCAAGGGAACTTGTAAAAAGTTACAACTCAAAAGTTCGCTAAACCAATAACGTAACGAAAATAGTCATTAAGTCAATATGTAGTTAAATACGATAAGTATAAATAAAACCAAATTTAGAGTGCATTAAGGTTCCAATATAACTCTGTGAAGAAATTAACAATTAAGTACGTTACCAATATGAAATCGTAATAGTAATACACAATAATATGTAATATAAATAACTGGGAATAAAAAATAGATGCGTCAAGTATACAAGTTACAAATTATATCAATATGCTTACTTGAAATTTATTTCCAAATTCTCATTTTAAATTCATTTGTGTTCAGCATGAGAGCTTAATTAAGTATTTGTGTCGTCAGGATATCATCATCACAGATTTCTTTAGTATACTTTGGTATGTGAATCACTATTTGTACACGAAACTGTATCAAAATTGTTCGTGAACGATCTGAAGATATTAAGCTCGGAGGATTTTAGACTTTTAAAATGATCAAACAGAAAAATTTAGGGCAGTCACTCATCCATAAATTATTAAATCGCTTAATTATCGAGTTGAAAGGTGTACAGAAACTAAATATAATATTATCCCATGATTTAATCGGCTTCTTTTAGAGAAATAGGTGGCGATCACACGTTTTTCTGTTTACTCGTTCTTCGTCCATGCGTACTCAATGGGAGTTACTTTAACGTCGTAAGCCTGACCGTTAGCTACACGTTCAGCTCGTATTCTAAAAAAATATGTCTTATGTGCCCTCCAAAGTTTGCTTCCTTCCTCCATGGCCTAAACACAAACATAAAAATTTCTTATTTAGAATTTATAAAATTTATTTCATTTTTGGGTTAAAATTACTTCATAGTCTTCTTCCGTTCGGGGTTTATAGTTTTCCAGGGCTGTTAAATAATTGTAAGCTCCATCGAGGTCTCCCATTCGGATATAGCATTTTGCCAGCATCAAAAGATTCATACTGAAAACAAAAATAATTAATAAATTAAAAGACACATTGACATCAAATGGGCACATTTTTGTTTTTTACCTGTAAAAGTGTGGTTTCATCTTTTCAGCTCTAAGGAAATGTCCCAACGCTTCTTGAAACTCACATGTTGGAGGGGTAGCGATGAATGTCGCAGCAGCTTTGCGTTGCCAATAAGGTACATCAGCCACTGAAAAGCACCTGAAATATCAACAATCGCGAATATAAATTGAATATCATAGAAAATATATTTATACATAGAATAACAAGTTGCTTGCTTTTTTCTGTATAAATTTTGGATGAAAGTCAATAAAAATTGTCAATCTTGCAGAATTTGTAATTTGCAATTATTTGTATTAAAATCACTTACCACCGTCCAAGCAAATGAACACTAGTGGGATCAGTAGGGTTAAGTTCTGCTGCTCTCTGAAACAGAAAAACAAATCTCAAATTACTTTTCCCAAACTGGATTCTTGGCTGTAGTTACACAATGCACAATCCAATTACAAGTATCTATCCCACTGGGGAAATATCATATCATCATGTAGCGAAATTTTTTTCATGTAACCAGTATATAATGAAAGACATTTTTAGCATTTATGCCTACGGTCATGTGCTTCTTGACATTTTCCGCCTGGAGGATTTGTTCTTTAAGACTTGTATGGACGCTCACTTCATTCAATAAAATCGCCATCCATTTGTGGGCTCCAAAGTTCGCTTCGTCCAACTCCAATGACTTTTCCACTAGACTTAAAGCTTCATGAAGACTTTCATGCAGCTCTTTAGTCGCCACCTTCGTTTTACGATTTTTGTCGTATATAATTCTGGCCAGACGCCATAATACTTCTGGTTCAATCCGAATCCTGTGGCCAAACATGACAGAAAACAAAATAATCTATTTACTAATCATAGAAATAAACGTTTATGTAAATTCATGACCCAAAACTTAAGCAAAATAAATAAGAAGTGTTATGTAACATTATGTCGTGACTAATGTGACCCGCCCACTTACAACTTGCTTCAACCGTAACCGAATTATCATTTCCAATTGAATTTTAATAATAAAATATTTTTTATGTTCGCTTTTGCCAATTGTTTTAGTCAACAGTAAAAGAAGTTTATTATTATTACCTTGTGTTTAATTAATAGTTCATAGATCTTGTCACGGTCCCTACTGCCACGTTGGTCGTACAATTTGTCTGCAGCTATTACATCTTTTAATAAAGTGATATCCTTTTTGTTTCGGATTTTTATGCCCAGTGCTGCGGCCTCTGCTTCCTCCGGTTTTGTAAAGGGCGACCAAGCTCCAAGTTTCAGACGATTTAAAAAATCAACCGATGGGAATGTTGGGAGGACTATGGCTGCCCCCACAAAGGGAGATAGTTTCCTCAGTGCCGAAGATGTTGTTCTCGTTTGATACCTCAGTCTCAGCTAAATTATATATAACAATAATATCATATCATCATAAAAGGTCACATATACAAATATACACAAGTTTTAACATAATATTTACATATCTATCGAAAGAAAATGTTCAATGCGCTTTTCTAAGTTGACATTCCAGCAAAATTCTAGTACAAGGATGTTTTATTCGTTACTTCACTTCCACTTTCAACTTACAAAAGTGTATACGGATGCAAGGTATACGTTGTAGTTGAAAAATTTTCTGACGCTCATGATTTTTGAAATGGAAGCTATAGATTCCACGTTGTTGTCAATCTATCATCCGAAAATCCGAAATGAAGTTCAACGTCCGAAGGATATGCGAATATGCTGCACTGTTGTTGTACCGGCAAATAGCTGATAGCGATAATGTTTGAGAATGCTCAGCACTTAGCAAATGATGTCATAAAACCTGAAAAGTCAAAAAAAATCCAATGAAATCACCTTTAAACGCAGCATTCATGTACAGCGTACTTAATTTTTCTGTGAGGGAATTCGAAAAATGCTATTTGAATTTAGTATTTAGCCAGGTTTCCAAAAAACTGTCAATCTTTGCTTTTTTTAGTCTTGTCAATTGAAATGTTAAAATTAATTAATTTATTCATACCTTCAACCTTACAATTGCAATTTTATGATTTATGGCGTGGATAAAAGTTCCTCTTCCATG